>JACXGK010010693.1:0-17426 GCA_016801125.1 Novumbra hubbsi | reverse complement strand
GGGTGAAAGGAGGAGGACACAGGGTGAAAGGAGGAGGACATCGGGTGGAATAGAGGGCCCACAAAAAGTGTTGGACGTAAGGGGACAGAGTAATAAAAGAGATGGTTACACACACACACATACACTCTACAGTAAATACTGGACACTAAGCTGGAGCACCAACGTGTCTGTATGGGACGTGACTGTAGGTTCAACAGTCCTCCTGTTTGGGTAACTGGCCTTGCACACTCACTTGCACCCTCACACGCATGCACGCTGCGTGGAGACTACTAATTAGTGGCCGGAGGACGCCTCTGTTTGTCGGTTCTTTTCCTGTGGCAGGCACACTAGTTCCTCTGTCTGCTATCTCTCCCAGCTAGAGGGGGAGGGGGGTGAGAGAGGAGAGAGAGAGGGAGGGAGGAGAGAGCGACGTGGTGTGTGTGTTTACGCTTTTAGAGACTTTTGTGTGTTTGAGCATTGAGCTCATTGCGTGACACTGTGAGCGACGCTCGACCTCCCCACCCCTCGAGACCAGGAAGTGGAGGTGGGACCACTTACTAACAGGTAGGCCATGACGGACAAGCGTTACTACCATGAGTTCATTCGGTATGCCGATGGTGGCGCCTAGTTCATACGCTTTTAGATTGAGGGAGAGTTGGTTTCAGAGGTTTCCTTTGAGTGATTTGAAGTTTGGGAGAGGGACTTTACGAGGTAGTCATGGACTCTCTTGAAGTTGAAATACCTATTTTGATAAGAAAACGAGTAGGAGATTCCTAATTCTGTGTGTGTGTGTGTGTGTTTGGTGAGTGTGTGCGCGTGCGTGGCGGTGTACGTGTTTGAGAGAGCGGGAGACGGGGGAAATCCCTGCTTCAAAACCAAGATCCTACTTCCTCTCCTTCCTATTCCTCTGATCTCCCGTTGGTTTCTCTTTCTCCTTCTCTAGACAATTTCTCCCGTTGGTTTCTCTTTCTTCTTCTCTAGACAATTTCTCCCGTTGGTTTTTCTTTCTCCTTCTCTAGACAATTTTGTTCCACAGAATTCACTTAAACTCTGCTGTAGTTATGCCAAAGTAGGTTTGGGTCTCTTCACCCTGTCTCCATAAGCTTTGGGGGGGAGACGGACGCAGAGAAGGGGGGAGAGAGGTGAGAGAGGCTGATGTATACTTTACACCGGTCCAAAAGTACACTGTAGGAATGAAAGGAGAATGGTTAGTGAAAGGGATGGATTGTGTTTGTAGATAGAAGTGAACAATATTCATGGACAGAGAGGTGGAAACCCATGTGTGAATGAGAAACAGGAACAGACACAAAGCACCGATGATATGCAACAGAATATCTTTCTGTGGGACCCCTGGAACACCTGCACATTCCTCAGGAAAACCCACAGGAAAACCTTACTTGTCGGGGACTTTAAAGCAAGTCGCTAGGTACCTTTGAGGACACCAAGGTCATGTACTTGGTATTCCTTCCGATTGTTTTTTTTGTCATGCTGGAGAACTGATAAAAGTTTGCCACTTAAAATTGGAAGAAAAATAATCTACCAGATTTGGTAGAATCCGTGATGGCCGCGAGCTTGCATGACTCCTCCGTCGTGGTGAATGAATCTTTGCGTTGGCAAAGGCTAGACAGGTAGGCAGAGATCTTGGTGTCATGAAAACGTGCTCTTTATAACGACCTCCCTGCCTGAGGTAATGAGACAAATGGGTAGCTAGAGAAATCACTGATGTTTGTTTTATTTGACAATAGCTGTTGTGTAACCAGCGTAATATTATTAATGTCTAGAAAATGTCTAGAAAATATACTAGTTGTTTCATTTCCTAATATTGAAGTGATTAGGTCCCTAGTTAATATCCAAGCTACATAAACCTAGGTATAGTTAAGTGGTGATTATTAAATAGATAAATTGTAGTGTATACGTTAACATTGAGCCTTAACATTCATAGTTGCATCCGTAACAACTTAGACTACAAGCATTTATTTTCTTTTGGCTCTGTATGCAAACACTTCGAAATCCAACTGCTATAAGGTTAAAGTACTGATTTTCAGCTTTTATTTCTATGTAGGTTTAATATTATTTTCACGGCATCAAAAGAATTAAAACAACTGCCTCTGCAGGTGTTTCAGGCCGTCTTGTGTTATGTAACAATCTTTTTGCAGACATAGAATAACTTTTAAAAACTAGTTTGATTTTTTGGCTTTTGTTTGTCTTGTCATCCGTCAACATAAGTACAAAATAAATGTTAAACTGTTTTAAGAAATCCAAATTCCCCCTCTAAAATATCAGAAACAAGTCCAATACATACATACATTTGGAACATAATTTAAAATAAAGGATTGTTGAGTTTAGCAATCGCAGATGTCCTGCTTGGCCAAGAAAGAGCTCAACAGCGGATTAGCAAAGAATGCTCACCATTATGAAGGAAACAACTGTCCGAAAAGTCAGAGCAACAGAAGCTGAACTGCAAGGTGCAAAACTACTGGTAGTCCAAGCGAGGGGGTCTAATGGCTTTGGCATTTATGGGTGCCACTGGAGCTAGCTGACTTGGTGATGTAACTACTGATGGCATCCGGAAAGAAATCGTGAAGTTTCTTGAAAGTCCTCTCAAAAGGGATTTGATGCCCCCAGTGGCTCATTGTAAAATAAAGACAAATTAGAAATGTTTGACAACGTTAATTGGATCTAGTTCACAGTGACACAGAACCTTCTAATGACTGATATATATTGATATAATCAGCCTCCTATAGAAAAGACATGCTGGTCTTCCCTGTGTGTGTGTGTGTGTGTGTGTGTGTGTGTGTGTGTCCATGAGACAGATTATCTAGGGAATGATCTTTCTATTAGAAAGGATAAATAATCCTCTCAGCACACATTCAGCGCATGATTGATGGCCCAGAAGTGTCTTGGTATTGTAGCCGGAGCCCCTGACAGGAAGAGTAATGGCTGTTGGGGGTGTGGAGGATGGGGGGGGGGCGATAAGGTTCAAGGGAAATAAAGGCACCGGCGTTGAGACATGGGCACCGCCATGGCCCCGTCTCCACAGCAACGCCTCGGCAACCAACTACGACAAGATGACCAGGGAAGGGAGGACCATTTGAGGCTTTCGTAATGATGATGAAGTGGCGCATCATTTGGAAACAAAGGCATCTTATGCCCGAGCGTCTCCTGTGAGGAATTGTGTCTCCAAACACAACGCTCCCTTTCTCCTTGTCGTCCACACGCCATCAGTCACTGTTGTGTTTATTTGGCACGGGTGGGGTGGAGTGTGGTTGTGTGGGGTTGAGTTGGGTTGGGTGGGGTGGAGTGGGGTTGGGTGAGGTGGAGTGGGGTTGGGTGGGGTAAGGGGTGGCACCGGGAAACTATTCATTATTACTAAACTCGCCATCTCCACATCCTTTAGCGTTTTTCAAGCTAAGTGAAATCCTTGTTTGTCTTTTTGTATCATTATTATATTTACTTGTTCAGGTGCATGGCACATTCAGGTATTTATTTTAGAGGATGTTACTTCAGGGCTTCAACAGGTTTCCGTGTTGCAAGCAAGATTGGGCCCAACTAGAAAGCGGTAAGTTACGGTTGGGGGCAATTCTGTAACCCAAAAACTGGGACTAGTGCCACTAGTGTTTTTATTGGACAATTAAGCATTTATTTTCTTCTATTAGTTCTATAGCACCAAAGTTTTAATTACTATGTGGTTAAAGTCTAGATGTTTTTACTGCAGCATTGTAGGTTTGCTGGTATCTTCTCAGGTGATGCTCTGGAAGGCCTATACCTTAAGTATCTTCAGTGGTTTGTTTGCTCTGGAAGGCCTATACCTTAAGCATCTTCAGTGGTTTGTTTTGAGGCGTTTAAGCTTTAATCTTCAGCAAATGAAAGCTGAAATACTCCTATTGCTATGACCGTATGTTTGAAGTCATTGTCTTACTACATTATGAAGACATGTCCAATGATCATGCATTTTAGCTGCCAATGTTTCTGTACAGTATCGTCAATGAAGACAATTGAGCCGCTGCGCGTGGCGGTTTCCTGTAGTTTGTACGACCTGACCTCTGTACAGGTCAGCTTTGCCCTTTCTACACTCTTTCTTAGAGTTTAGCAGGGCAAGGAAGAAATTGCCAAAAAGGGTTTTAATGATGTTACAGGCTTTTATTTTTGGTATGCTAAAGGTTTTGGCGACTTCTTGGATTTTGTTTCTTTCTGCTTCATAATGGCTTCCTTTTCTTCTGGCACCTCTTTGGTCCTTGTATTGGTAGACAACAGTAGCTGACTCTAAAAGCAAACGCAAAGAAAACCCAGTCAGGAGCAGACATTAACAACTGCACTTCCGATAATATAAGATATGTAACTCAGATTCATAAAAATCCATCAAATATTGACTGTATTATAGCACATAAACCACTGCCATGTGAGAGACAGAAAGTCAATAAAATGGCCAGATGTCCTTCAGTGCAATGGAGACATTTTGGTGGGACAGATCAATTAAACGTCAATATATTACTTTTCTTTTTCGGGAGAGGTTACATGCCACTCTTTTTACAATAAACATGGCACTGCTATGTCATTATATTGATTTGTATTATTCACAAATAAATGACACAAATGTAACCAATGTCACAGAGAGGCCAACTTTCAGATGGGCATGTTTTGAGCCTTGCTGGTAAAAACATTTAACAATACAGGTAGTATGCTAATGGACCTATAGTTGCTTACACTAGTAGGGTCATCTGATTTAAAGATGAGCATTATGATTGGATTCCACTTTCTTGGAAACATCGCCTGGCCAATAGATATGTTGGGATCCTAGTCATCTGGTCAGTGACGTGATGTTTGATGACGCTGAGTAAAGCCCTTGTACATCTTCATTGAGACAATTATTTTTTTCACATTTTACTCAGTTTTGGGTGAAAACTGTGTATTATTTACTCCCACTAACCAAAGAGATTAAAAGGGACGATCGATGAGCTTAGTGCTGTTGCTACTTTAAAAGCAGTGCTAGCATATCCCATCACTGTCAACTTTTTAAGATTCTCTGAAATCAATGTTGAATTTCTCATTGCTTTACCAACTAAGTTGCATTTGAGCTTAACACGATTGACATCACTATATGTGAGGATGTTTGAATCCCATTAAATACTTTTGTATCACACTGCAACATCATGCCATGGTTCACTGCTGGTCTTAAGGACAATACCGTCAGGCCACTCTGATGCAAGAGACCAATGGACAGTATAGAAGTTAGAAGACAATGCTTAAAATAAATTCTGACTGGAGTATGGAGTCAGATAAGTGTGAATATTATTGCCATTTTGGATACTTCTGCCTTGAGGTGCTTCCGTGTATGACCCCAAGTACACAAAGAAATTGTTAATAAATTCTAAAATAAACATTTGTCAATATCCGTCAAATAAGTCTTTGGACTTCTGGACAATCTTGTTCAAAACAAATGGTTTATATTAAATCGAGCTATCCATGGGCTTAGACTACTCCGTCTGGAAAAATATTTTCGAAATATTTTATTGAGGAAATGCCTTCTCCTTCGTTCTCCAGTTTTATTGAATGTAGCAAAAGGCTACATATAGTTCTTACCAGGGAATTTTCACACACACAGAGACACTTCGGTCCACCATTGTATTGTTAAACAATGTTTTAGCAATTTAACTACACTATCTTGAGAAATATGGTCTATCTACTTTAGTGAATATTTTGTGTTGTTTGCAAAACATTACAAAATTCATAAAGCCAGGTTTGAAATGAAAAAGGATAAAGAAATACTATTAGGTATTTAAATAGTTTTGTCCCCCCTGTATTTATATATATTTGATCTCTGGCGGAGCCAATACAATCCAAGCAACTCCTTAAGTACAGTAGGTTTGGCTGTTGTGGTGGAGCTTTTGGTGATCCAATTGCTTTGTGTACTCAAGGTGAGCCGTTCATGACGGTATGTGTGCGTGTTCCCATGGTACCAGGTGCACCAACGTTCTTCATTCACCTTCTACTCTCCCAGGACTCAAAGCGCTCAGCCGAGATTGTTCCGTCGCCCTCCCTTGACGTGTTCCTTCCGGAAGACGAGGAGAACCCTTATGAGTCCGTCACCACCGCCGTCACCCGCAAACCCTGCTCGCTGGACATCACGCGCTTCAACAGCCACCCGCGTAACGGTAAGGACACCCCCCCGGTCAGCACTCCTCCACCTCTGTACTACAGTCACATCACTGTTGTCAGGACCAACACGACCTGACGTTTTGAGTGGATGCCGTGACTTAATACTAACACTAACAGGGACAAGAACGCCCCATTCATCTGTTACCATAATCAACACTGTTGTCGATGTTGAGATTGTAAAACATAAAAAACACAGGTTCTGTTTCAGTACGAACAGTGAATGTGATGAGCAGGTATGTGGAGTGAGTGATGTTTGATACTGTAGGACATCTGACCAATCCAGCCAACGAAGAGAACCCACACGGTCACCCAATTAGCATTCAGCAGTAAGCCTGCAACCATGGTCATGGAAACTGTATGTCATTGTGAAATGGTATGATTGATGAGGGCAGCACAGCACCCAAGAATCCCGCTTCACTCCCTGCTGGTACCATGTTAGGCTACACCACAGGTTGTCCTGGCAACTGTGCCTCCACCACAATTGCAGTTAAGAGGTTTTGGTGAGTCACCTGTGGGTTGTCATGGTAACTGGTTGAATGGCTCCTGGTACTGCGGTGCACCTTGGGATATATGTTGGGAGAAAAAGATGTTCTTGGATTTTGCCTTTTGGTTTCAAGACACTTCAGTGTAATGTTGTATACATCTCTGGTGTGTGTGTGTGTGTTTGTTAGTGAAGAATTATCATGTGAGTCTGATGTGGCTGCAGGGTGTTCAGGTCTAGTTGAAACATCTCTCCACACACACACATACACACACACACACACACACAGACTACACAGCTGTACATTTTCTCATGTTCAGCTGAGAGCAAAGTAAACAAATCAGAGACGCTCCGGGAGAACCTGGATTTAGCCCAATCACATGTCTCTGTAATAGGAAGTGACTGTGGGTGCACGAATATTGGTAGACAGAAGAGTCAGACTGATTGAGGGGCAGCAAGGGAGGAGTCAAAGCGAGTGGGACCAAGATTGATAGAACAGGAACCTTGAAGGAACCCTACCTGCCCTTTAGAGAGCATAGAGATGGAGAGAGGGTTCAACTTGGATGCAATACGTTTCAGCAGGAACCTCACAGTTGACTGCACTGTGTCTATACTGGATTTGGTGTAATACTCTTCGGAAATGCCATTGCAGACCATGTGACAAGATGACATACAGCCAGGTCATCATGGCCTCAACCAAAGAATTTACTTGCGAAAAAAAAAAAAAAAGAGACTACCGTTAAATACCGACCTATCAGTGCGTAGCGGCGCCTGCGGACATGGATATTATAGGTCTTTGGACAGCAGGCTGTCTTAAACAATGGAAATGAGGCTTTGAGGCCTGCAATTACATACAGGGTAGAAGATAGATAGCTAGCTATCAGTGTGGTTAGCAAAACAAAAGGTATGTCCCTCTCGGGCCAATCAGGGGTAAACACATACTGCAAGGTAGTGAATTAGACATACTACTGTTCTTCCTTTTCTATCTATTTACTCGTTGTCTTAATTCTCCTCACTTTCCTTTTTCTCGGCTCGCTCCCTTCTCTCTCTCATGCAATTCTTCTTGTTTTCCATTTCTCGGGCCTCCCCGCGGCCTGGGGTTAAAGCCTAGATGGCGTTCTGTTCCAGTTCATTTCACCCCGTGATGAGGCTTTCAGAGGTGGCGTTTGGGTAATGGTGCTCTGAAAGCACTAACAACAACGGAAAACAAGAGGCCCGACTAACTCAAGGCCATTAGAACGGTCATGCCCCATTTGATCATAAGAGGGGAAAACAGGAATGACGTGTGGTGGCCAGAGTGAAGCTCTCTCTCACACACACACACACACTTTGAATTAATCCTCTACACCTCAACAACCTCCATGTTCCACTATTGACATTTTCCCCTCCACTTATTGGGGGGCCATTTTGTATGCATCATCCATGGGGAAGGGGCTCATGAATAACCTCCTGCGGTCATGCATACAGAGTCAGCGACCACCTGCTCCCCGGAGGTTGAGGTTGAGGAATACTACCATCAGCAGCGCTGAACACGGCTGTGATCGGATTATAGAGGGACCAATAAGGGGGGAGGAAGCTGCATTCATTATCAGCAAACTAGCCTCTCATTGAGCTAGAAAGGTAAACTCCCGAAATGGATTAGGGTTGAGCGATCCGTGGCAGTCAAGATTGTTGACTGGAACCAATACGCTACACACCCTGTTGGGTCTCCATCGACGCCTCGCTCATCAAATTGTTCTGACGGCGGTGTCAGACAGAAACGAGATGGCACACCTCTGAAATAGTTTGTTTTTACTTTGACAGTGGCAGATGGTAACATTTGGAAAGCTCTGTGAACGTTCATCTACTAAAATCTAAACACCAAATGACTTGGAAAATAAGCCACTCCCAAAATAATGGGATCAAACAACCTTTTGCAGATCTAAAGCTTTAAAGTTTAATTCTGTATGTGACACACCAGCACATTCACACTGGCACACTGGCACATTCACACTGGCACACTGGCACATTCAATCTGGCACATTGACACTGGCACATTCACCCTGGCACATTCACACTGGCACATTCACACTGGCACATTCGGTAATGAATGTGTGCCAGTGTGTTAGCAGCACGTTACAGCTTTCAAAACCCAAAGTGGCCCAAAACTGCCGTGTGCCCTGCATTTGCTGAACGAAACCACAAGAGCTCCTAACGCTCACAGCATTACAGCATTAAAGCAGTAACAAATCTTTTTTGGTTGCGGCTGCAACTAAATTTTGTTTTAATCGCATCAACGCTCTGTTTTTACGTCTAATAGCTACAAATAGTTCATTAACTCACACTTCTAGACACAAAAACAGATGATAGCTATTACCACCCTACAGCTGAACAAGATGTGAACAAGAGAATTGAGATGATCGTTGGCAAGTAGGGGGTCCTGTGTGCCGTGGGCATTAGTGGCTCAAATTAACGCAATGAGTCCAGAAATGTGTTTTTCACACTGAACGACTCGTTAAGATCAGTCAGTACGATCGGTGCACTTCCCATCACTAATTCTCAGACACACACTAGTTTAACGTTAGTGTAAACACAGAGAGTCAGAGTCAAGTGTGTGTGTGTGTTGGTGTCCAGGCTGCCGTGCCTCTATTTTATCAGTGTTATTAATCATGCTATCCAGAACATATTGTATACTGATCATACTGAACCAAACATTGTATGCCACTCATACTGTATAGAGCATATTGTACATGTACCATTCTATATAGGGCCTACTGAATGTTATTCATGCTGTGCAACAGATATCAACAGTAGACATTCTGTGAATGTGTCATCTAAAGCACAGTTTTTTCCCGCCATGTGTTCATTGTGGTCAAACACGCTGAAAAGACGGTGGACTTACTACATTTTGTGCGGCAGATTTGTACAAGATCAAAGGGTGTAATGAGTAATACCTCTTGTCATGGAACATACAGTCAATTTCACATAATATACCTCCGTTGTAATGCCTAGTGTCTTGAACCCGAGTTACAGGGCCAGGGAAGTGAGACAGGGTCAGAACGCCCCCCCAGTGATGATCTCTACAGGAGGTATCATGTGGAGCCTGGTAGCCTGTCCGTTTTGGGGTCCAAAAATAGGGGGTACATGCTGTATTGTTAAGCGCATTCTGAAAGCTATCTAGAGGTTCTCAGGCCTGTGTTTGTGTGTGTGTGCGCGCATATTGGACCCTCTCGTCCAGGCCCACAGTATAAACGGACCATTCTACCATCCGGTTGTCAGAACCTGGCCCTGATTGGTTAGTGCAGTATTGCATTGGAAGCATGTGAGCTGAACAGCTGTAACACACACACACACAAACAAGCAGCCATTTAGCCCCAGGTTGATACCATGTTGTACTGCATTAAGGAGCTTTACAGCTGGCCTGGCCTATAGACACAGACCGGTCTGTTGGTTCAGCTAACACACAGGCTGTCTTTGTGGCATACAGACACACACACACACACACACACTCTATACACTCTCTCTTTCTCTCTCTCCTCTTCATCTCTCTTTCTTCCGGTCTTCCTCTTCCACCTATCTCCCTGCTGGTGTTCGCTAGCAACTTGATAAGATTAATATTATGTGTGCAATATTATGTGTGTGTGTGTGTGTGTGTGATCACGGGGCTTTTCTTCATACAAACAAAAACACCCGAACAAACCTCGCCCCGCGCACAGTGTTCTGTGTGTAAGAGATGTCAAGATGTACTCTTTTGCCTCCTGAGCTGCCAGAGGAACCAAACAGGGTCCCACCAGGAGAACTAACAGGAACAGGTAGACGGCATGCAGGACCAAATGACTGGCTCATCTTGAAATGGGGAGGATGTTGTTCCTTAGTAGTACCCTCTAGAACGGGTAGTTCCACTGAACGTTTGATCTGAACCGCGTTCTTGTGCATGTTCCAACCTCCGGCTGTTTTAAAAGGTTGGATGGCCCAAGTCTGTCCGTCTGAGAGCCTGAGTCTCATTGGACGAATAGTTGCTCATCTGTCCACGTGTACGTGTCCGCTGACAACCCCGCACGCACACAGGCAGACATGGGGCATGCGGGCGTTTTCTTAAGAGGTGAGCCAATTAGGAGAGAGAGAGAGAGAGGTTGTGCTCGGTTTCGAAGTCGGCCAATGAAAGCGCAAGGCAGCTGCCACATCTGAAGCTCAACTGGGCTGAAACGCTCTGCCGCGTCCACCCTCCGCGGGCGGTCTACGTCCCGTCCGTCCATTCGGGTCACTTGTATAAACATTGGCCTAAATATACCCCCCCACCCTTTCTCTTTCGAAGGCCTCCCTACCCAGGTGAAAGTGACCGAGCCGTTGTGTGACCATGCGGAAGGCTCCTCCCCCACAGGGCCCACCCCCGACTGTTCACCCCCGTCGCCCGACACTGCCCTGAAGAGCATCGAGAGAGTCATCCGACCACAGGTGAGCCGTACCGCACAGCACATGCACCCCCGATGGTGACTTCCGGTGCGTTTGTTTCAGTGGAGCTGTGGTGGGGACACCCGTCACCCCCAAAGTCACCGGGGCATGAAAAGCGTTGCCTGTCACGTTTGAGCGATGTGCAATCGCTGTATCGGTGTTCGGTCAGTCACAGTGGAAAGGTATACCTGCACTCTACTTTATGGTCAGGTGATCTCTGTTTGGGCAAGGGACTATTTCAGTTTGCTTGCTTTTTTCAGTGTGTGCCGTTTTCTTTTTGTTTTCTTATATGGTTCGGTCTTCCTGCGCTGCTGTGCTGCGGATTTGCAGGGACTGTTTGTGTTAGTGAGAAGATTCTAGAACCAGCTCCAGGTTAAACTCTCCGGCAGTCTTTATTATGGAAGGTCAAAAACAAATCCCTTTTATTCAGGGGGGTGATATATTTTACAGCTCTTTTTATTTTATTTTTGCTAATTGAAAGTCCAACTTATTTTTTAGATTTCTATTGTAATATGGGGACACATTTGTTCTATAAGGTTGGTCTCACTTGGGTGTTTGATTTTGTGAATTCCTGGTTGGTAAGTGGTCCTCAGATGTTGCAACCATAGATTACAGTATTGTAAGCTCGATCCCAATAGGAACATCATGTTTTTTGCTGTCCTTGATGGCGTCAAAGGCCTTGTCCCCCAGCTCACAGTGTAGTTGAAGATATATACGTCCTTAGCCTTTAGACTGAAGTAGGTGTCCTTCTTTTATGCCATTTGTCCTGGCAGCTGGACTTATTTTACTGAGGTTGACAGTCACCGCCCAGGTCTGACCGAATTAGTGCAGAAGATCTTGGTGCTGCTGTAGACCCTGTCTGGGAACAAAAGTAACAGTACACGTTTGCTTTCCAAGTCCAGGAGGGTGAGGCTGGGTGGGTGAGACTGCAGAATTCACTATATCTCGGTCTCTCCCCTTCAGCTTCGATCTCTACCTGCATCTCTCTTCTCCCTCCCTCTCTCTCTCTCTCTCTCTTCTCTCTCTCTCTCCTTCTCCCTCTCTCTCCCTCTCCCTTTCTCTCTCTCTCTTCTCCCTCTCTCTCTCTTGCTGTCTCTCCCTCTCCCTCCCTCTCTCTCTCTTCTCTCTCTTCTCCCTCTCTCTCTATGTACGCAGTTCTCTCCTGGTCTCATTAGTATCACACAGCTCTGTGTGGTGTGAATGGAGCCTTCATGCAGGCCTGGCTAATTGAATGCAGGTGTTTCTGATAGCGGCAGTGGTCTCACCCTAGCTTATTAACATCCAATAGATTCTGACTGTGTCATAAGCTCGCTTACACACACGCGCTAGCTTTGTGTGTGTGTGTGTGTGTGTTGGGGGTGATTGAAGTCCACAGTTAAAGATTAAAGAACTGAATATGTATCAGGTAATAAGAAGTGTACATATTAGGTACGGCGATGTGTGATGAATGGTCAACACTTCATTCGCTTTTATATCAGTGATCCCTTTGGCTGTGTCATTGGTCGCGTAAAACTCTCAGAGACCTGAGTAGTCAAGCTGTAACACTGGTAACTGGGATCAGTGCCACAGATCTGGGGTCAGCCACCTCCTCAAATCCAAACCTCCACCATGAGGAGAGTGAAGTGAAAAACCTCTGATCAGTCGAGAGAGATGTCTTCTGACAAAACCAAGATCATAGCCTTGTCAGACAAGGGTATCGGTTCATCTCGTGATGCGAACACTCTTGGTACTTCTTTGTAAATCCTAATTGTTTTGTCTGCTCAGGAGCCTGGCTGTGTTAGATCACTTCCAGCCCTTGATCTCCATGGTGCTGTTTCTTCTCTCTACTGGCTAACTGTCACACTGCTAAGACCTTCCTGCCTGTTATAGAGCTGCCTGTTATAGAGCTGCCTGTTATAGAGCTGCCTGTTATAGAGCTGCCTGTTATAGAGCTGCCTGTTATAGAGCTGCCTGTTATAGAGCTGCCTGTTATAGAGCTGCCTGTTATAGAGCTGCCTGTTATAGAGCTGGGATGATATGCCGACAATAGCCTCCCTCTGATATGCTGGTGATGTGGGTAGCATTGGGTGTTTATCAGGGGTATTGGTACCTGGTGAGTGAGCGTGTGTGTGTGTGTGTGATCCTCTCCTTTCATGCCCACTCTGAGACATTTCCCAGATAAACGTTTGTCTCCTATCTCCTGTCTCACTCCCCGTCTCTCTTCGGCTTCATTGGTCGACCTTGTTCAGACCCGACGCTGGGTATAATTGGAAGCAGCGGAGAGAAGCGAAGATAACGCAGCAACATTAACACACAAACACACATATAAGCCCATGCAGTTTCACCTGGTGTCTGCCTGTACGTATGGAAGATTAGACATAGTTGTGTGGGTGTTTGAGTGTATTGAAAACACATAGTTGTGTGGGTGTGTGTGGAGGAGTTAGGTTGTTTGTGTGTATCAACATGTAGTGGTGTGTGTGGAGGAGTCGGGTTGTTTGTGTGTATCAACATGTAGTAGTGTGTGTGTGTGGATCGGTTTGGGTTGTTTCGTGTGTATCAACATTTAGTGGTGTGTGTGTTTGTGAAGGATTTGAGTTGTTTGTGTTTATCAACACAGCGGCATGTGTGTGAGGATGAGTTTGGGTTGTTTTGTGTGTATAAACGTGTAGTTGTGTGTGTGTGTGTGTGTGTATGTGTGGTGGGGTCGGGCTGGGCTGTTTGTGTGTATGTAGAGAGGTTTGGGTTGTTTGTGTGATTTGATGCAGCCAGTGCCTCCGATCTCCCCTTTCATTCATGCTAATCACTTGGCCATTAGAAGTTCATCTGTTTGTAGGCATAAATCAGGGATCCACTGAAGTTGCACTTACTGACAGTGCTTCTCAAAGACACACACACACACCAAGATCGATGAACAGTGATTATCTCTGTTTAGTTTAGTTTGGCACCAGAGTCAAGGAGGGAGGTTGTGAAGGAGAGAGGAGAATACAGAAAGGCGACACCAGACAAAGTGCTTTAATGTGATTAAGAGGGAGGTGTCAAGGGAGGTGGCCAGTGATAGCCAATCAGGGAATTCTACCTTCCACTGTTGAACAGAGCAGGCTAATGCTAGCAAATGATATGCATGCTACCTGTGAATTGACAGCAGAACATCACAATGATACATGGTGAATGTGAAAGCCGTCCTCATTGTCTCCCCTCCTAACACATCTCACACACAGGCACATTCTCATTTACATACACACACTACTCTATCTACATCTTTATCTCACACATACATATACCACTCTCTCCTTATCCCTCTCCCACTCCCCCGATCTCCCTCTCTCTGTCACGGTTGCGGTGTGGAGTGGAACCAAATACAGACATTGTTGAAAGGAAAGGTGATTTTAATCCACAAACACAAAGAGATAAACTAACACGAACTGTAATCGTAAATGAAAGGTGCTAACGAACATAAAACGATGTACAAAGAAACGTGTAGCGTATTTACTTGAATATAAGGAATTAAACAAAAGGACAAACCGTGAACGTCGTGATACACAAACAATAAACCACACAGAGTGTGGTGCTAACTCAGCCTAAGTAGGCTCCCCAATCAGAGGCAACTGAACACAGCTGCTCTGACTGGGGAGCCCACAGCGGCATAGAGAAGGCCAGAGGCCTCTCTAACTGACATGCCCTGACTGCGAGCCCCAAAGCATAGAGTAGGCTAGGGGCTCCCAGCCAGGACATGACACTCTCACTCTCACACAGACATGCCTACCAGAACCCAGGTTGACATTTTATCGTATTTGTCTCGCTAATCATCTGCCAGGTATCATGACATGAAAAAAGTCGAATTAATTTGAAACTTCCCGGGAAGTTGTTTCAGTAATTAAATCGCCGGTGTACTGGGAAAATGTGAGGGAACGTCTTTTACTTTGGCTGTTCATTTTCTCTTACACACCTTTAATAAAGCCTTGCGATCAGCTTCTGCGCTGTGATGTAATTATTATGTCATTATTATGTCATTAGGAAACTGTAAACGCGTTTGAAGGGTGGCTGGGTGTTCATTTCACTCCATGCATAACGGCTATGGCCTGTGGGAAGGAACAATTGATAAGTGATTAAGTTGCTCCTGAGTTTGGGGAGTTGACAACAGGGAGTTCATAACGAAGGCGCAGCGATCGGGACTCTATTTTGCTCCTCAGTGACTCTGAGTAATGTGCCCATTGTACCCTGGTGCCCTGTGTGGGCCACGATACCAGCCAGCCTCGGCTGGTTCCCCTCAATGGACGGAGGGAAGGGCAATTAGTCAGGGATGCATGGTTAATGGGAGGGAGAGCACTGGGGCATGACCTTCTTCCTGGTACTTATCTTAACGATCCAATTGAGAGCGTCTTCATACCCAGGTCACCTCTCTCTCAGCCAATCAGCAGACAGAACTGCCTTGGCCCTGTGTCCCTTCACTTTCACAGAGCCGATCATTGGAGCTCAGACTTACTGCCTTCTACCGTCTAAGGCTGTTCTAGGATGATCTTTTTTGACATTAGATTTGAGTCTTTCCACTTATGCTATTTTTCAGAGTTGCTTAAAAATATGCTTTTTGGCCCCAGGCTGTGTTTTATAGTTTTTGTTTTTACAACACGTGTCTACTGTGTCAGGTATATGTTGATTTGAGTCCTTTGTCATAAAAAAAAACGTTTAAACATGGATTGTTTTGGCTTATTGAGATATAATAGTTTTTCTCCTTTAAAGATTATGCTCAAATAAACAACATATTACACATCCAGCCCAAATAGGGAGGTTTAAAAAGTCCCAGACTGAATCGTGGGAATACACAAAGCATTTCTTTTAGAACAGTTAGGTGGAACAACCATACAACTTAATAACATAGCGCTTTCTTAACAATGTAATGTTTTGATTTCACAAAATGTAGGGCCCCACAGACACTGGATAAGATGGTACTTTTTCTGCTTCTATCTAATGCTAACGGCAGCAGTTACAGAGACTGGTCCAGGCTAAATATCCCCAAAGGACATAGACATTGCTGTATACTAATACTACATTACAAAAACAATGATGTGGAAATATTCAATGATGGACATAATCTTAACATAAATCCATGTGCTTCCAATAATCAGTGCACATTGCCTTTTTTCCTCCTTCCAAGTGAGCTAACACCAATGACTCTCCCAACATGTACAAGGGCTAATTAAGAACAATGATTGTCTGTAAATCAGTTAATCTTACACACGACATTTGCCACGTAAAAGTAATGTGTCTCACCAACGGCAAATAAATTAGGAGAACTGATCTTGACACTCATCATCGGAGACAGCAGGACGGGTTTATCTGCCCGTCCGGTGAATTAGAGAAAGCTTTGTCACCCCATTTGTGTCCGTAGACTAGGCTGCCTCGAGGAGCTTGTTAGGACGCCGACTTCAGCAGTGTGAATAGGCACGTCGGTACCAAAAGCTTCGAAAAGGTAATCCGACTTTACCGCATCAACAACTGCGGTTTCAACAAGTGTGCTTCGGTTACAATAGTAAACAACAGTGTTTTGGCACGGAGCTACGGCACTCATGGCTACCGGCAAGCATGGAGACACACGTAGAATGCTAATGAATTGTAAATTGCTGTGAAATCGCACCTTGTCCCGTGTGTCAGGTAGGAAAAGCTACGAGAGCCGGCGTGTGTGTGTGTGTGTATTAACCATCCCGTCGGCAGCCGTGACATGTTCATTAGCCGGCCGACCGCTTGCATTGTCAACACTAAGAGACTCTGAGAGGTGTTTCTGAGCTCTTAATGGATCTACTGGGGAGGGGGGCTGCGGGAGCAGAGGCAGATGGGAGCGCCAACTGTGAAAGGGAGGGAGGGAAGGAGGGAGGGTTTTGGGACGGAGGGTGAGTACATTTTTACTGGCCCAACATGAGCTCGCACCCATGGACGCTCTTCTCGGCAAGGTGTCTGGATCAGAACCCATTTTCCAGTAAAAAAAAAACTGTCAAAACAATGGATGTTTCCCAAAAACATACGGCTTGTACCTGTTGGTTTCCAAAACCCAATGCATTGCACCGCAGCCAGAACCCACGGGGATAAAGCAACACTTCAAAATGTAGTGATGTGCTTTAATATATGATTGGTTAGAGATGATCTAATCACAATAAACGGCACACAGCCATTGACGAAAAGCAGGACTACATTTCCCACGTCTACAATCAACAGGCTGATCAACCATCTGCAAACGGATGGTCAACCGAGATTATGACTAGTTCCCTGATCCACACCCTCACCTGTTTCATAGAAACCGCCTAGTAAATGTGTTTCAATTGGCTGTTTTCCATGTGTGCACTGTAACTTCGAAACGTCTTTGGAATTGTAATGTTACATTGTCGTTCAGTGTATGTTCTCCTGCCCT
>JACXGK010010692.1:0-17423 GCA_016801125.1 Novumbra hubbsi | reverse complement strand
GTGGGCATAGACTAAATGTTCTTGACCCACCCTGTGGGCATAGACTAAATGTTCTTGACCCACCCTGTGGGCATAGACTAAATGTTCTTGACCCACCCTGTGGGCATAGACTAAATGTTCTTGACCCACCCTGTGGGCATAGACTAAATGTTCTTGACCCACCCTGTGGGCATAGACTAAATGTTCTTGACCCACCCTGAGGGCATAGACTAAATGTTCTTGACCCACCCTGTGGGCATAGACTAAATGTTCTTGACCCACCCTGTGGGCATGACTTAATTCTCTCATCCTAGACTCA
The DNA here is from genome assembly GCA_016801125.1 of Novumbra hubbsi. NCBI lineage: Eukaryota > Metazoa > Chordata > Actinopteri > Esociformes > Umbridae > Novumbra > Novumbra hubbsi. The sequence continues at coordinate 17,125 of JACXGK010010692.1, read as the reverse complement.
CCTTATTCCCTTCTTGTGCTGTGACCTCAGGTTCCGTGGCCACCGCCTGCCGAGACCCTGGCGTGCCCATGAACGGCAGTCGTAACGGGGACGGGAGGGAGCCAGGCGACACGGTCACCTTCCTCTGTGACCCCGGCTATGAGCTCCAGGGAGAGCTGAAGATCACATGTATCCAAGTGGAGAACCGGTACTACTGGCAACCCAGCCCCCCTGTCTGCATCGGTGAGTGCCTTGTCTACAAGTAGGGCCGGACATTTGTCTTCTGAAGGCCTGAAAGGTTGTGGCTAGTTAGACTTGCAGCCGTGGCTGTGTTGCCTTTTCAGGGGATGAGTCAAACGATGGTGGTTTATGACGTCGAAGTACATTTCCTGCAATCCGACCAATTTTTGTTAGCATGTTGTAGCTTATGTGGTCTACACATTCAAAAACAGCACTAACACCCCAAAACAAACATTGTCTATTCACATTGTGTAGAGATACTGTCCAAACCTTAGCGAGTAAGAATGATTAAGCAAATTTGTGACGCTGCCTTTTGTCTGCTTGGTTGGTGATGAATAGGAATTGTCTTCAACCAGAAGTTAGCGGTTTTAAAGCTAGATGGCTTTGGCGATGTCTCATACAGTGCACAGGCCGATTGACGGCACACATTAAGTACATTTCAGTAAATCGCACGAGCAGATGCCATTGCAAACTTTGGTTTTTTGCTAGCGGGCCCTTACGTGCAGCGTGTTCTCAGCTGTAGGAAGAGGTGGCCCAATCATGTAGCAGAGAGACTCAGTCCTGGCAACACAGCGTGTTAATTAACATATTGTATTCAGATTCCAGAGTGCCGCCAGAACCGGCTCGCTCCAAGTGGGCACTTGAGCACTTGATCCAATGAGACTGTCATCGCTCTCCACCAATTTTGAACAAGGCAAAACATTAAATTAATGTCAAATACTGGATGCAGATCTCAAGATCAATCTCGCATTTCAGCGTGTGCTCACTCAGAAGAATTACTCTGAAGAACTTCAAGGATTCTTGTGCGCTCTTGATCACAAGTGTCTGGTTTTAACGTGTTGTGGTGCCTGACTTTTAATACCCTCCTGCAGCATCTACATTTCTCCCAAACTCATGAATTAGTTAACGTAAGGCTTGCAAAATTCCAGTAATTTTCCCTAAATTCCCCAAGTCCTCCAGAAACCCTGATAGATTTCGGATTTCCTGTTCACTTTCTGCGGATTCTGGATATCTTCCTTTTGGGATTTTGGAAGAGACATATGGGTTTGAAGAAATCTGTCAGCATCAACTGCGTGACCACCAGTTCATATTGTGTTGAGGGTGAGAATCAGAGTGTTTATACCCGAGTCTTTTCTCGCTCTTTCAGCCCCCTGTGGAGGAAATTTGACGGGATCCAACGGCTTCATCCTGTCACCCAACTTCCCCCATCCCTACCCCCATAGCAAGGACTGCGATTGGCTAATTGCTGTGAATTCCGATTACGTCCTATCTCTGGCCTTCATCAGGTAACGTGTCATCCTATCATACGTTTATAGGTGCTAGTGTTTACCAAAGGGATAAAGGCCGGCACTCACTATCAATGTAACGGTATAAACACACACACACACACAAAAACAAACACTTGATGAGGGTGGACATCAAAGGGAGTCTTGTCACAACCGGGTCAGAAGGGTGTGAGGTGATTATACAACGGCAACTGTTAACACTGTCACATTATTAAGATGCTATTCATATACTCTGTTAGGTAATTAACAATCCCAGCTAGAATTCCTTGCTCACTTTGTCAGTACTGAACCCCAGTTTGGCCCCGCTCGGCTCCCCGCGTTTAAGGCGCTGTGTCAGGACGTCCCGGGCCTGCTTTGACTGATGCGGCCAATTAACGGAGGAAAAAGCGGAGCGACTTGATGAATGTGTTTCACACCTTAATAGTTGCTTTAATTGCGTCCATTTGCGGCGCTGAGGCTTGAGCGCGGCTACGGCTGGCTACAGCCCCCACAGTCCGGTGTCAAAGGTCAAAACCAGATTAAGTTTGATTGCCAGTCGTGTGACGCATCGTGGCGTTCAGCTGACAGATGTTACCGCCCCTGCTATGAACGGGCCACCTAATAAGCATAAAGCTGTGAGATGGCAGGTCCCTCAGCCTCTCCACTGCAACTCCCCCAGCCTCTTCCCCTGCCTCTCCCCCTGCCTTTCCCCCAGCCTCTCCCCTGCCTCTCCCCCTGCCTTTCACCCAGCCTCTCCCCTGCCTTTCCCCCAGCCTCTCTCCTGCATCTTTCCCAGCCTTTCCCCTGCCTCTACCCCAGCCTCTCCCCTGCCTCTACCCCTGCCTCCTGCCCAGCCTCTCCCCTGTCTCTCCCTGCTCCCCTGGCCTCCTGTCCCCTGGCTGTCTGTCTCCTAGCTTCCTGTCCCCTGCCTGCCCGCCTGTCTCCTGGCCGCCTGTCCCCTGGCTGCCTGTCCCCTGCCCGCCTGTCTCCTGGCTGCCTGTCCCCTGGCTGCCTGTCCCCTGCCCGCCTGTCCCCTGGCTGCCTGTCCCCTGCCCGCCTGTCTCCTGGCTGCCTGTCCCCTGGCTGTCTGTCCCAGACACACTTCAGTATTTTCCTAATCACGACTGTGTGTGTTAGAGAGAGAAAGAGATCTCTCCCTCCTTCTCTCTCTCTCTCTCGCTCTCTTCCTTCTCTCCCTCCCAGTCTTCTCTCCCTCCCAGTCTTCTCTCCCTCCCAGTCTTCTCCCTCCCAGTCTTCTCTCCCTCCCAGTCTTCTCTCCCTCCCAGTCTTCTCCCTCCCAGTCTTCTCTCCCTCCCAGTCTTCTCTCCCTCCCAGTCTTCTCTCCCTCCCAGTCTTCTCCCTCCCAGTCTTCTCTCCCTCCCAGTCTTCTCTCCCTCCCAGTCTTTTCTCCCTCCCAGTCTTTTCTCCCTCCCAGTCTTCTCTCCCTCCCAGTCTTTTATCCCTCCCAGTCTTTTATCCCTCCCAGTCTTTTCTCCCTCCCAGTCTTCTCTCCCTCCCAGTCTTTTCTCCCTCCCAGTCTTCTCTCCCTCCCCAGCTCACCTCTCTCTATACTGCAGCGGCAACATTGAGATAATGAAGTCGAACATTGAGGCCCAGAACATGGATCCACAAACATCTCTCTCTCTTGTCCCCTCTTGTTCTCTCTCTCGTCCTCACTTTCTCACCTAATTCTGTCAGTGAAGTTCCCTGCTTAATGAATATGTATGCCTTGTGACCGGGGACATCTAATTTACTTAACGTCACTATTTAGATTATGGATCTGTTTTCTACTTGTTTGCCACGCTGTCTGATGATGTACAGTATTTTGTTGTATGCTTTAGGTTTGGTGCTTTTTTCATATTCAAGCTGATAGCTAGTCAGCCACTGTTGTGATTGCACAGCAGTTTTCAGGCAGCCATTTTGGCTCCGCCAGTTTAACAGCTTCGCGCTTTCCTTATCTGAATGCTTCCGTTCCCTTAAAGGAGTGAATGAATAACACAGCACACGGGAATATTGACTTTTTTTTGGGGGGGGGGGGGGGCAGTGGTACAGGCCCTCAACCAAGGTTTTCTAATGAAAAGCCTGTTCTGTTCCATCTCACACACACACACTTCCATTACACACTTCATTACTGACACAGCTCTCCACGAAAATACCACCATTTGAAATATGTCCCCGATGAAGGCCGACAATAAAGAATTATACATTGTAAAAAAAGATGAATATGTTGCAAAGTTCAGCAGAAATCACTTTAATCGAATTGACATTGCATTAGCAAGGTTGACAATTTGTGTTGGATTTGTCATTGTGGGTATTCACGTTTACCCATATTCAATTACCAACAAAAGTAATTGTTTGTTGAGTGACAGCTCCAAAGGCGAAGCAAAAAAATATCTAACACATCTGGTTATCAACATTTAATTACTTTATTAATATGGTGTAGAGCAGGAGTTTTTTGTCCCCATTTTGGAATTCATATTATCTTACAATGAGCCTTTAGCTTTAGATACGGGTTCAGTGAAGTGTGGCAATTTCACTTAGCAAACAAAAAAGAATATACACCTCCCAATCTCTCCTATGCAAATGATTTTCCTTGATACAAAAACCTCTTATTGTGGGATGCTATTGAGGATTAAAAGGTGTGTGTATGTTAACAGTGACACACATTCTGGGATACGCAGAGGAGCATGGCAGAGGAGCTGCCCCTTTGTGATGAATTTTCAGCTCAATAGGATAAGTGCCCCATCTTTGACTACACTGAAGCAATTACAATCCTGGGTTATTAATAGATCCTAGTGCTAGCGTCTACAGTGTTAGCATTGTGCCATGGAGGAGATGTGAAAAAAGCGCTTGCTGGCGCTAGCAAGGGCTAACTCACAGCAGGGGGGAAATCGCGGTGATGTCCGGGTCCCTGGGTCGAGACACACTGAGGCGGGTTGTCATGGATGATGCCATCATGTGGTGTTCCTGCTTCCCCCTCAACCCAACCACACACACGAGTCCGTCAAAGCAGTGACACCTGAAATGACACTGCTTCCCCCTCAACCCAACCACACACACGAGTCTATCAAAGCAGTGTAATTTCAGGTGTCATCTATGCCTATACAAACAATTGACAACCAAAGAAACTCAGAGAGAGAGAGAGAGACATTTCATCCAACATGATTTTCCACGACATCCAAAAATATACATTCCTCACCCCCCGGCAGTATCACTGATTCATTGTGATCAGGGGATAAAGTCAGTTCCTGGGAGTGTTTCATGAGGCAGTGTCGGTTCTGTCTGGGTGGGTGGTTGGGATCAGACAGGACAACTCTGCCTTGTGGCACTTCAATCACTCCTTATGGTGGGACAAAACCTTGCTGCCGTTGGACATGGCAATATTAACAAACCGGCCATCACAAAATGGTGGGTCAGAACCTTGCTGCCGTTGGACATGGCAGTATTAACAAACTGTCTATCACAAAATGGGAAAGAGGTGAAAATAGGTAACATATATTAGAAACTACAAAAATACAAGTTGATCAGTGATTTAGGAGTGGTTTTCTTTGATCTGATTTGTCTCATTCACACATTTTCTATCCTTCTATTTATCTCTTTCTCTCCCTCGATATCTCTCTTTAGCTTTAGCATTGAGCCTAACTACGACTTCCTATACATCTACGATGGGCCAGACAGCAATAGCCCTCTGATTGGCAGCTTCCAGGACAGCAAGCTTCCGGAGAGGATCGAGAGTAGCTCCAACACCATGCATCTGGCCTTCCGTAGTGACGGCTCGGTCAGCTACACCGGATTCCACCTGGAGTACAAAGGTAAGACGTCCGAGGCAACAAGATTATGTGGAAGGAACTGACTAACATGGATTCTCACGAATCCATTTGCATACTACGTACTTAGGTGAGAAGGGCCTCTGAGCTTCTCATCCAATGGCTTTGTAGAATTAATCAAGGACTGGGAACGCAAGAAATCAGGAAAATTCATTGGAGATTTCTTTCAAATGTAAGATTTCTCTTCTGTGTTTCTGGACCAAAATGTGTTGGTTCTTTGCGAGATAGTATGCTTAGTGGTGGGGGCTGTTTAGGCATGCGGTATATGGCCTGTATTACCTGTGTAAATCTACGGATAATGTATCTAAACAGGAACACTAACTTCCCTCAACCAGTCAAACTACTGTTTTAAATGGCTCTTAAAATTTATGGAGATTTGCATTGAAAAATTTCAGACTTGATCTGTTGAAAAACGTTACTGACTTTTTAGAAAATAAAAAAACATTCAATACAATTCACAGGAAAAATTCGAGCCGCTGAGCTGCTGTTGCAAACTGGCTCACATTAAGATAAACGACATCTGTACTGCTGCAGATGATTATTCCTGATATCCTATCACTCTCTCACTCTCTCACTCTCTGTCTCCTTAGCCAAGCTGCGTGAGTCCTGCTTTGACCCAGGAAGTGTAATGAATGGAACTCGGCTGGGCAGTGACTACAAGCTGGGTTCCACCGTGACGTTCTACTGCGAACCGGGTTACGTGCTCCAGGGTTACTCCACCCTCACCTGCATCATGGGGGACGATGGCAGGCCTGGGTGGAACAGGGTGCTTCCCAGCTGTCAAGGTAGTCACTCTTTTAAACCACACAGAAATAACTGTAATGACAGACTAATGTCATAACTAATAACTGTGACTAATAACTGTGTTCGCTGGTCAATAATGTTAAACGATTAATACTCCTAAAGGTTTGGCACAGCTGCTTCCTGTTGACAAAATGTAGTATAAAGAAGCCCAATGTCAAAACACATCAGTAGCCAATGTGCAGAAGCTGTTTATATATATTGAACGCATTTGATACAATCACCTGGAAAATATCCGCTCTGGTCAGATGAACACTGGCAGAAAACTGGCAGAAGAAAGCCCGTTTCATTTTGATAAGGTGGTCACCCGAAAGGAAAAGGCGCACAACAGTCCCGTATTGATTGTCACATTGAGGCGTGAATGATTGTCCTTCACATGTGCAAATTCATACAGGATTATTGGATTTCACCATATGCTCATCCAGATTAAATTAATTAAGATACATCTGGATCTGAAGTTTTGGCCTAGTGTGAACCAATTGTAAAGCAGATGGTGTTAACAAAGTGAATTGCTGTATTTTGCTTGTGGCTTGCAGTGTTTAACGGCATCCTCCCTTGCACACAGGCTTTTGGAAGCCCTGGATAATTGGTTTAACAGACTTAAACTTCCAGAGATGATCTGCAGCATTCCATTAAAACACATTGAACATTTAGCCCACCTTTTTGTTTGCTATTTACCGATGCAATGCATGTTTTACATAAAAAAACTATAAGAAAGTGGGGCTGTCACTAGGAAGTGAGGTCACGTTGGCCTCTGACCTCTCATGATCTCCTCAGATGTTGGTATTTACACTCCTTCTGGGATCGAAACCGAAAGGTTGTAGTAGCCACTCGAAAACAGTCGGCAGGGCTCATAGCTCAAATGCAAGAGCACACAGTATGTTGCTCACAGAAGATAGTAGCAAACAGGACTGCTAAGCTGTCCGTCTGTCTAATCCTCCGTGTGTGTGGTCGATCCTGCTGGTTCTGGGGAAACCCTGGCATGGCTATTGTATTGAATGATGGCTTGTAGTACGGGCTCCCTCCGTTGGTAAAATCTGTTGACACATCGACCTGTATGTGTGTCCGTTTGGTCTCTCCAGCACCATGTGGGAGTCGTTCCACAGGACCGGAGGGCACGGTGTTGTCTCCTAACTTCCCCCGCAACTACACCTCAGGACACAGCTGTGTGTACGCCATCTCAGTGCCACGAGAGTTTGGTGAGTAAACCCACTTAGTTCTGACAAATGTTTGGATTGCTAAGAGCTTGATGCACCAAGTTTGCAGGACATACATTTATGTTTGAGAAATTCTTGGTTTAACGCGAGCGTGATTCTCTTGGGAGTTAGCTAACAACGGCCATTTATTTGGGAGAAATTCTTGGATTTGCATGATAAGCTTGGAAAGTTGCTAAGGCCACATTTATCTTTTGCCAAATGTTTTGATTGAAATAAGCTTGATATCTTGGAAGTTTGCTGTGGAACACAGAACTTTCACTTCAGTTTGGATGTGACGTCAGTGGTTTGAATTAATGTCTAAAGGCAGGGTTTGCTGCCATTCCCACTGCCAACAAATTCCAGACAGAACACATTCAGTGTTTGTCCTTTTGTTGCTTAATTGGTGTGGTGGGAATTCCTGACAGTTTTGAGAAGTGGGATTCGTGGATACAAAAAACTTCAATAAAAATCCACAAAGTATAGTAGAAAATAATTTTAAACACTTTGTTAATGGATACTTCCTACCCTGGTTGGGACGAATGAAGCCACCAGGCAGACTGGGCTTGTCCACAGGTCCTTAAGTCACCAGACTGAGGTTGTCCACAGGTCATTAAGTCACCAGACTGGGCTTGTCCACAGGTCCTTAAGTCACCAGACTGAGGTTGTCCACAGGTCCTTAAGTCACCAGACTGAGGTTGTCCACGGGTCCTTAAGTCACCAGACTGAGGTTGTCCACAGGTCCTTAAGTCACCAGACTGGGGTTGTCCACCGGTCCTTAAGTCACTAGACTAGGGTTTTCCATCAGTCCTTAAGTTACCAGAATGGGGTTGTCCACAGGTCCTTAAGTCACCAGACTGAGGTTGTCCACGGGTCCTTAAGTCACCAGACTGAGGTTGTCCAAAGGTCCTTAAGTCACCAGACTGAGGTTGTCCACAGGTCCTTAAGTCACCAGACTGAGGTTGTCCACAGGTCCTTAAGTCACCAGACTGAGGTTGTCCACGGGTCCTTAAGTCCCCAGTCTGGGGTTGGCACCGGTCCTTAAGTCACCAGACTGGGGTTGTCCACCGGTCCTTAAGTCACTAGACTAGGGTTTTCCATCAGTCCTTAAGTTACCAGAATGGGGTTGTCCACAAGGTCCTTGCCTGGCCTGGCTTTCTGCTGAAGATATGTTCTACTGAAGATGTGTTCTACTGAAGATGTGTTCTACTGAAGATGTGTTGTATTGAAGATGTGTTTTACTGAAGATGTGTTGTATTGAAGATGTGTTCTACTGAAGATGTGTTCTACTGAAGATGTGTTGTATTGAAGATGTGTTCTACTGAAGATGTGTTCTACTGAAGATGTGTTCTATTGAAGATGTGTTCTATTGAAGATGTGTTCTATTGAAGATGTGTTCTTGTGACAAGGTGTTTGTCTGCCTTTTGTTATGTTTGGAAATGTGTGCAGTTTTAGCTTCAGTTAGGTCATGCTCAGCTGTATCCAAGCAACCAGCCATCCATTTGCTGTCCTGTGAGCTTGAAAAGCTTTTTGGTGGTGTAAGGACTTGTCTTGCCAGAGGATAATATATAATAGTGATTTTTCATCAGGTGGATGTGATCTGTCTGTCACTGCAGAAAGCACATATGATTAATTGAGTAGGATGTACTTCTGCTTTTTTTGATTGTTAAATATGTTTATGCCATCATGGTTGGGATGGCGGTATCATGGTTTTAATTGATTGATGTCACCTGCAAATGTCTTCTTTGCAATTTGTTCTGTTAACTTTAATCAAAGAAAAACAAGAACAGAACCAGTGTAAAGTCCAGCGTTACTGTTGGATTTACATGTCTCAGCAATGTAATGGCTGACATTTCCATTACACAGACATCATGCTCTCTGTAACGTCGGGTTCCTTCCCCTGTACAGCGGCCATGACGTGTCTCTACACACTGAAGCTAGCTATGGCCCTGGTCAACGCCTTTCTCTAGGCTAACTTATATTTTATGTAGTTATGGCAACACAATAGTTAAGCACACTGTTGTTTTACCAACAGTTTATATTGTTGCATTGATGTGATGTTTGAATGGAGTGGGTATGCTCAACTGAATGCCTATGTAGGCCCAGTTTTTTTGACTTTGCAATAGAAAGGATCCGTTGTGAGGATTACTTCTATAGCACTGATCCACATTTATATCCCTCCTAGTGACCCAGTCCTGTCAGTACATCTCTGCGTCTTCACCATACTCTTCCTTCCAACCCAGAGTTATCCATTAAAAAGGAGTGCATTTGTTCTCTAAAGCCAGATACAGAATGCCTGGCTGTTTCTTGGCGTGGATTCACTCAGAGGGGATTGACTCCTAGACATTCCATCTAAACGTTCGCTCAGTACCTCGGCCTGTTGTCATTGAATGGAACTGATATAGATGTCTTTATCCTTGGTCATAAAAGCCCCTGTGTGTCCTTATAGCTTTAGTGCGTGTGTCAATACACAACCCACACACACATTCGTGTGCACACGGATCGTATAAACCCACTATCGTCACAATGTAGTTTTATGAGCATGAATCCCATTCGTTATTTGTATATCTCTGCCCTTATTGTACCAGGCAAACTGACCAAGAGCACATTCTCATGTACAGTCTCTAAATATGATATAATTAAGCCAATGGTCTTGAAGCCTTCAGGCTTAGGGGAGAAAGTGTAGGAGCGTTTGATGCCTGGCTACTGCTGCCTGTAGTGTACAGTACATTCATGACTATATTTGAGTATTCAGGTATTGTCCATGATAAAATAGCTTGCATGTTGGCTATGTGGCTGGAAAGATGAATCAGATAAGACTGGTGTTCAGTAGGAAAATAGGAGGGCCTGAGGTAGGTGGAAGTGAAGAAGCCCTTCACTTCAGCACAGTTTTTTCCCTTTGGTCAAAACAGCTGAACAGGATCAATAGAACCAAAAATAGATGGGAGATGGGGGGACGAAGTTGGATTGCTTTGAAGATGGAGGTTTGCCTTGCTGTGCAATGCATGACCAATTCAACAGGCCCAGGTGATTTCATTGGATTTTCATTTGATGTTAATCGTTATCCCGACAGATCCGTGTCAATATTAGACGTTTGTCCGGGTAAGGAAGACATCTATGCGTACAACTTGAGAGCTAGCCGCTAAAGGCAAGTTAAATGTTCTGGTGTTTTGTGGTGATGTGTGGTAAGTTAAGGTTGATGGGCAGAAAAGTTACGGACTTTAAAGGTTTGAGGGTCTTTTTAGCCTTCCCCAAAGCTTAACCTCTAATCAGTCTGAGACTCCACTGGCCTGGTTTTGAGGAAACCTAGGGGCTTGGTGTTGGATGTGTTTCTGTCTTGCCATGAAGATCTGATGTAGATGAAATTATGTTGATGACCAATAGTTATTTAGCCATCCATACATATTTTTTATTCTTTTTTTCAAGGCTTGTAATGACAGTTGGTAGGCGCTTGAAGAGGAGACTTAGTGGTGAAAGTTAGCGATGGGTATTGAACCCAAGTTTTACCAAGTTTTTGTTCCCCCGTTTAGTTTGAGCAACCCGACGGAGCCGTCTTGAGACCACGGGGCTTCCCGATGTGTCCGAGCCGGAGAGCTAATCTAGTATGTTGCCTTTTAGATCCGTAATGAATGACATGAGCCGTAGAGCTGATGTAGTATGTTGCCTTTTAGAGACTTAATGAATGACATGGGTTGGGAAGCTGATCCTGCTGTTACAGGGGCTTAGATACTGAGCTGGGTCAACCTCCTGAGGTTCATACGCAGAACATGACCGTGTGAATATGGAGGCAGACAGGTCGTGGGGTCAACAGAGGGTCGTCGGGGAGTGTACACTAAAGGAATTTTAAGTTTTCCACTGTGTCCAGACACACAACGCATGCACTGCAAATTCCCTTAGTTACAGCTGTAGTGACTCACAATAGTTCCTTCACTGTGTGCACATTGGTTCACGCACACAAACACGCACACACACGTAGCGTAGGACACCTGGAAAGCAAAAACATGTGCACATACACACACACATGTACGCACACGCCGGCTTTAGCGGGGAGGCGGCTACTCACCCATTCATTCATTTCTCCCGGACCCGGAGCCACCACTGTTAAAGAATGCTCTGCTCTGCAGCCGTTTTTTAATGTTTCATTATTCTGTCACAAAGAATGATAGCAGCAATATTTCAGACAATGACAGGTTTGGTCTAGCAGATGAATAATTCAGGAGAGAGAGAGAGCGAGATAGGTAGAGGTAGCATTCCTTAGCATATCTCTCTCTCTCGCTTCCCCCCACTCAGTATCATTCTCTCCATTTCTGCCCTCTCTGTCTTGCCTCACTCTCTCTCTCCCTTTCTCCCTTCTCTGTCTCGCCTCACTCTCTCCCTTTCTCCCCTCTCTGTTTTGCCTCACTCTCTCTCTCTCTCTCTCACTTTCTCCCTTCTCTGTCTTACTCACTCTCTCTCCACCTATCACCACAAACGTTCTCCCTCACCATACACTCTCTCACCCCACACTCTCTCAACACAAACTCTCTATCACCACACACTTTCTCCCTCACCATACACTCTCTCACCATACACTCTCTCACCCCACTCTCTCTTTTTCTCTCTCTCTCTTTCAAGCAATGGTAATGCAACACAACAGCAGAGATCCTCCTCTTACCTCCTTTCCTGCCACAAACTCACTCCTCCCCACGTCATTCCACCCGACAACCGCTGATGACTGACTGATTCATTTTAAACCAAACAGGCGACAAACACTCAGACACAAACCTACAATTACACAAGCACTTATCTCAGGTTGTATAGTATTGGCTTGCTCGTGACTTTCAATAGATGGTTTTAGCTAAGACAATTTATTTTCCAGTGCTGCGTTAAAGCATATTGGGTTTTGCTGTAACCACATATGTTCTAGTATATAAAGGCTGTTAATAAGTAACTAACTGGGGTTGACAACGTACCATTTTGGATACCCCCTAGGCCAGTGGCATTCAAATCTGGACCTCAAAGCCAGTTCCACTCCATGTTTTCATGGAGTAGAAGTTCAATCAACCAATCAGTCAAATTGGTTTTATTCATGGATTACACCTCCACAATTCTGTCGGCCTGGTTCTCAGCAAGCCTTCCCCATGGAATGGTGATGGCCGCCTAAAACCGATGTTAGAAGGTGTTGAGGTTGTTCGGGCTGAGTAGCGGCAGGCTAGGCCTCATTTCCTGTTTGTGCCTTGATAGCAAGGGTGCCCAAACTAGGGCCTGGCAGGGAACTTTGATTTGGCCCGCCACGCCATATAATATAATACAGTTTGGTATAATGCAACGTTACTTTCGGCCCAAGGCCCTGAGTCAAGTTAGATTTTTCTCCCTTCGTAGAAAAAGGTTTGGGCACTCCTGTTTTATAGTCTGTGATGTGTTGCAGTCCACACCACATGTGTCTGGGGTCAGAGCTGTGGTAGATAGACTGGGGTCGGAGCTGTGGTGGATAGACTGGGGTCGGAGCTGTGGTGGATAGACTGGGGTCGGAGCTGTGGTAGATAGACTGGGGTCGGAGCTGTGGTTGATAGACTGGGGTCGGAGCTGTGGTTGATAGACTGGGGTCGAAGCTGTGGTAGATAGACTGGGGTCGGAGCTGTGGTAGATAGACTGGGGTCGGAGCTGTGGTAGATAGACTGGGGTCGGAGCTGTGGTAGATAGACTCCAACTTTTCCCTTTAGTCTCTATTTGCCTCTCTGATGGCCTTCCATAGGTCATATTTTAAGCATGCTCTGAGCTTCTCACTGACATTACCATTACCCAGGGCTTTTGGTTGGGGAAAGTCCTTATATTTCCCCTCGGGACAACATCATCGATGCACCTGGAAATATATGTTGAGACAGAGTCTGTGCATTCATCAATGTCCCCATCGGCTGCCACACGGAACATCTGCTTGTTTCAAAGCAGTACCGGCGAGTGGTAATGGATTCCCAAAAAATCGGTACTGTTTTAGACGTCTGTTGGTTGGGAGGAGAATAATGGAGGTCTGGTCTGCTTTACCAATGGATGGACAGGGTAGGTGTTCCTTATGTGTGAATAGCAATGTTCAAGAGTCTCATCCTCATGGGTAGGAAAGTTATTGTGCTGGTGGTTTTTCGGCAAAACGTTACTTATATTTGCACTGTTGAAGTCGCCAACAATAATAAAAGCTGCCTCAGGGTGAGCGTCCTCTAGTCCATGTATTACTCGATATAGGTCCTTCAGCATGTAAACTTCATCTGCCTGTGGGGTTATGTAGACTGCTGTAAATAATTCCCGCCAAAGAGAGAATGACTGTACAACATTGCCATCATTATTTCATCAAATGCACTTTGACATTTAGCAAACCTTAGCTAGCTAAAAACTACCACCAAACTAGAGACCACCTGTCTCTATGCAGTAGTTATCAGGTTAGACCACCTGTCTCTACACAGTAGCTACCAGGTTAGACCACCTGTCTCCGCAGTAGCTACCAGGTTAGACCACCTGTCTCTACGCCGTAGTTACCAGGTTAGACCATCTGTCTCCAGTTTCTTTATTGATTTAATATCTTCAATACTTTAATGATCTTCTGATACTAATTATTCTGTTTGTGTTGGAAAGAGAGGGGCAAATACCAAATAGCCAGGGCTAAGCCTTCATCTGTGTTTGAATGACAGTGGAATCCACCAATCACAATTGAACTTGCAATGGATCAGTCTGTTTGGGAGGCGGCAAATTTGACTAGAGCACTGCAATTGCTACTAACTTAGAGCAAATAGCCGTCAATTTCCTTTTGGAAGTAACTGACCTTCACTGCAGCTGCAGTAACAGGTATGTCAGCTAATCGCCTTGCAAGGCCAACTAGTGGCTTACAATACTGCTGAATGACTTTTTGACCTTACTGTTTATTTAGTCCGTTTCTCTCTCTATGTGCCTGGACTAAATTGAGAGGATATAGTCACTGTCACAATTTGTCCAAGACAGTTATGTTATGTAATACAGGTGTACCATACCTGGGCCAGTGTCCTGTGTGGGTGTTGCACTTCCCAATATTCTGAGCTGGTAGGAAGGTGTTGTCGGTGTGCTCAAAGCACACGCCAGAGTATACTGTGAGACGCTCTGCACTCTAAACGTATCACTCAATGAGCACTGCCCTAAAAATCTTGCATGCTCGCTTTACATGCTGACTTTTCATTTTCTCATTTGCCCTGTACATAACAGATCATCATTTAACAAACACCCCATCTACTTCTGTAATTATTTAGGCTTCCGTTTGCTTTTGATGTAAGATATTGAAGTAGGCTATCCGAGGAGAAGCTCTCAGCCTTTCAACAGTAGTAGGCCTTGCCGGTGATTTAGCATAATGTTTAAAGGCCCAGCAATCTAACTTAATTACGCGCTCCACTCAAGCTCCTTGCGCCCATACTCTGGCTCAAGCCTGTTTGATTAATTTAGGATGTCATCAAAAAGCTGTATTCTCTTGCATTAGAAATTGCTAAATATTGTCAGGCGCCTAAAGTCAATGAGTAATGCTGTGATTTCTGTTGATTTTTCAGTTCGATAGCGTGTTTTATTGTCCCCTACGTTGTATATTGATAAGCTGTCTGCCCATAATAAATTAAGACTGATATTTAGATTACCAGACCGTGTTTTCTTGGTTCGGTCTGTTTTATAGGAAATCTAAAATGACTAGATTTAAACAAGAAATTAATTCATCTTACCAATAATACCAACCAAAAAAACATTTATTTGGACCTATCAATGTCTCATCAATAAATCTCATTACTTTGTATTTGAGTTGGAAAACAAGCCAAAGTCAATTCTTTTAAGTTTACTCAAATTGGGAAGCGTCATAAATTTCACCAAATTAAAGATGCAGTAACATTTGCTCAGAGTAAGGACGGCTGGTGAGGCAGCATTAAGTCATGCTCAGAGTTGGAACAAACTGACAAATCTAGGCTAAAATCCTTCATGTTGTCTTCTGCCTTTTATTCATCTTTAAATAATCTTTTAGCCATCTTGAAGTAGATGTGTTTAGTTGTCTGTTTTTCTGGTAAATTAGTTTCAATCTTTTTCAATGGAAAACATTGCCCTGTATAAGAAATGTGCTATACAAACAAACTTGCCTTGCTTTTACCACGTATGGAGCTGAGGCGCTTGCTTTTTGGCAGATGCTATTATTATTTTTTGCCCTGGTCCACCCTGGGGGTCAAACCAACAACTCTGGTGTTTTCAGGCACCAAGCTCTGCAAGTCCCATGTAGGATGTTGCTTGTTTGCTCATTAGAAAACCAAAAGACTTTACAACGTACATCAACACCTCTCTGAACTTGTGCGTGTCAGTATTAAAAATGCACCAGTACCGCTGAGCGATTGAGCGATTGTTGCCGCTTTACACCGAGGGCTTATGGATGCTGTGGAGAAATAGTTTGACCTTTCAGTCATATAGCAAATGCCTCTGAGTGAGAGTTTTACAGAGCCGCACGGGATGTTAATCTTCTGTTTGTTGGAAGATCGAAGCTCTACGCACAACTTTGCGTCATTCTATCTTCGACGGGAACAACTGACCTGGAGTCTTCATGCATTAGTGTGAAACGTGGCAATGGAGTTTCGTCAGGCGATCGTTGCCACCCCAGCACTCAGGGCTTACTGATTCTGTAGATACATGTTTTGGAGAAGAGATAAAGATACAGAGCGATAGAGGGAGGGAGGTCGTAGAGAAAAATATAGAACTTGGTGATTTTCTTGCTCCTCTCAATGTCTGATGCAGTTTGCGCTGCTTCTCGGATTCTGACCTTTGTGGTGAAATGGAAAGGTCGCGAAAAGGAAAGCTTTCCGTCCACTCTCTGTTCTCTCTGATATGTTCAGCTACAAATTCTGTTGTTTATCATCTTTTCCATCCCCAGCAGGGAACTTTTTTGTTGTGTTTTGAAATCTCAATATCATTGCTGTATATCTCCCTATTTCGATCTCCTTCTTTCCCCCTCTCTCCCCTCTTCTACCATTTCTGTCTATATCTTTCTACTTCTAGTTCACTTCCTCTCTCTCCTTATCTCTCGTCTCATCCTCTGTCTGTCTCTCCCTCCTCCTCCTCTCTCTCTCCATCTTTCTCCTTATCCACTCTCCTGATGGGGTCTCCAGTGGGCCGGACATTTTTGTGGTAAAGATGCAGAGTCTGCTACTTCCTCCCTCCTTACTATCCTCCATCTTTTTTCTGTAGTGGATTATACCCATCTTCAGGTCTCCTGCGAAGCAGACCGTTCTCTCACCAGAACAGCTCTCCAATGGAAACTGAAAGCAGGAAGTTAATCTTGTTGACCCGATTCCTCTTTCTCCGTTCCTTTAATTAGTCTTTTCAATACAGCATCTCTTCCTTGCTGCACAACTAAGAAGAGTTTGTAGAGCAGTGATGTGGGGGTCA
Source organism: Novumbra hubbsi (assembly GCA_016801125.1). Lineage (NCBI taxonomy): Eukaryota > Metazoa > Chordata > Actinopteri > Esociformes > Umbridae > Novumbra > Novumbra hubbsi. The sequence goes on along the minus strand of JACXGK010010692.1, from coordinate 418 downwards.
TCTTCATATCTACATGAAGTGAGGAGGAGATTTCACATCTAATGCAAGTAAATTATCCATGTTGTTGACCTCTCGTGGCCCACTCAAATGTGATGTCTTCAGAGCGGTGGAAAGAATGTGAAAACGGCTTATATAAAGTACACTTGAGAGTCATTGGAATGTAATACTGACAATGTATTCATAAAGTTAAGAGAACCTTCGACTTCTATTACTATGTTAGTGTGAGTTGAAGGGTGTTGTAGAGGTCCATGGAACCGCGAACCCACGCCACACCGATGACGGACAAGTTCTTACTGCTCTGGGATTCCACCTGACACAATTATCCCACACCTGTGGTTAAGGAAGCCTGTGACAAAAAAATATTTTTGCTTGTCATCCTTAGTTCTAGCCGCTCCATAGTGTTTTGGTGAAGAATAGA
>JACXGK010010691.1:0-17488 GCA_016801125.1 Novumbra hubbsi | reverse complement strand
CAGAGTGACTTCTAGCCCTGTTACATGGAGTCTCCTCACTCTAGACCCCGAGTGACTTCTAGCCCTGTGACAGGTGCCCTCTCTAGTATCCACCTGAAGGCTACCGGTGTTCGGGCGGCGGCGTCAGGCTACCTGTCTTGTCGCTGGCTCCACTCTCCACCAGCATGCGGAGCAGGCCACAGAGTGTGTGCGTGGCGTCCGTCTGCATCACCTCAGAGTTGATCCCGGCTGACAGAGACAGCGTTTTCAGCAGGTTCACTGTGGTGGTCATCATCAGGGCTGTAGGGTGGCTACTCTTATCAAGCACCTCACCTTCTGACACACCGGAACGCACAAAGAAACACCCGCAGACTTTATATTGGCGTACATGTTACCACACCTTAGTCGAACCATAACACTGGGGCATTGCAACAAATATATGTTTTAGAACGGACCACTGGAAAACGGACACCTCAAATATTTTTTTAAAAGAACGACTAGGGGCCGATCAAACGGTCCAACTGCTTCCTAGCACGCTACTTAAAAAAAAAAAACTATTTGTAATCTACACAGTCACAAACCCTGACAGGTGTCTGTCAACTTCCGTCTCAAACAGGAAGTTCATGTAGCTGCAGTTTGTGTGTCACCTCTGAGTTTCACGGTTTCGCGGCACAGGGAAGGGTAAAGGGTTTCGCGTTCCATTTCAGACTCTTCAACTCCACTCGCATTGCAGGAGCGATCGGTGAAAAGGAACCTCAACAATGCAGGTGAAACATCTCTGTCTTTAAATGTGTTTCCGCTGCATGTTGGACTGGTGAGCCGCTACCATCATCAAAGGGTGTGTGTTGCACTGACCAGTGTCGTCCTCTGTGTCGGAGTCTTCCGTAACGGGCTGGGAGGTTAGCGGGGGCTCGGCCAGCTTCAGGTCGTATTTACCCTCCTTGCCCATCCGGTAAGAGTTGGTACTGCTGGTGTCCCATTGGACCCGGATCCAGCCGTCCTCACCCAGCTCCCCGATCACCCGGCCCAGTCCGGGCGCAGGGCCGTCCTGAATACACACAGGCATTTAACATGTCTCCCCCTCACACACACACACACACACTCAACCTGGTCTCCTCTACTATGAGGTACCAGGCGTGTAGGTAATCACCTGGTCTCCCCATTTCCAGTCCAATCCCCTCATCACCCTGGTGCCAATCTTCATCATGGCGGCCAGTTCGGGTCCGGAGGCGGGTAGAGGGGCAGGGGTCGCCTCCTTCCTGCTCTCCTCTAGTACCGTCGCCGACCCCCCGTGACCTCTCGACCCCTGCTCCTCCTCATTGCTGTCTGTACTGGGGCCTGAAAAAGCATTATTAGCGCTGTATTAAAACCCCCCCAACCAGTAACTCCTGGCCCTGCACCTCCTTCCTGGTGCCTGAACTCGGGACATACTTCAATCAAAACTGAACCGTGCCACATAAGAATGACCTCCAACCTCTGACCCATATTCTTCCTCAGCCTGTAGCCACTAAGCGTGTTCCTCACCAATGAGTCGCAGGACGCTCTGAGTGAGGGCCAGGGTCCCCGAGTTGAGCAGCAGGGACAAGCTGTTGGCTCCGTGTTTCAGGGACAGCATGTGGAGCATGGCCAGCAGGAAGCGGGCCTGGGGGACGGTACCCAGACTGGGTCCGGCCGGGTTCTCATTGGTGATGGTCTGGAGGGGTACCGGCTGCACTCCTGAACACACACAGGGAACCGACGGTACATTTTACAGACGACCCCCGACGACGGAACAAACAGAGGACATTTTGGGTCCCTCAGGACCGTCAGAGGTCCTAGAACCCGGTTTGTTACTTTGACCACAACAAAAGCCATTTCAGTGTTCATTCTCATCAAGCTCTGAGAGCGCTCCTGTCCGCAAAGCCAGGATTAATGTTATCTCACCCAGCTCTTTGAAACGCCCGCTGGCTTCCAGCAGTATGTTCCTGATGTTCTGGATGGCCCAAGCGTACAGCTTTCCAAAGGTCACCTCTAAAAGCATCCGATTGAAGGGCGGAATCAGGTCCACGTCTTTCAGACAGTCCGACAGCGGCTCCCTGAAGAGCACACAACATCAGAAACCCCCAAAGACCCGGTAGATCAACAGCACCCGGTGTTACTGTACTACTCATAGAACCAGCCATCAGTTGTCCAGTGGTTGCACGACATACCCAATGTTGGCCCCTTCGGGAATGACTCTCTGCCAGCCACACAGCATGGCATACTGCACCGACGGCAGCAGGAAGCTCTTAGAGGCCAGCCTCAGCATGGTGTCAATACCCTCCAGGCGAACCTCGGCACGCTCCAGCTGGAGCGGAGAAATGTTCACAAAATGTTGAGGGCCACCTCGACACGCCCCAACAGGAGATCAAGCAAGGGCAATTTCCTCAGACTGTACCCCCCCCATCTCAACAAACTGTACCTGTTTGAGGAGACACTTCCTCATCTTCTCCACGTCCAGGGGCTCTTCCTTCAAAGCAAACTCCACAATGGTCCCCATGAGGCTGGAGGTGGAGAAGATCCCCTGGACACTGTGCTTCAGCCACTTGTACTTCTGGACGTTAGCCACCGTGTTCAGAAGAGGCTGCCATCGATCTGGCTGCTGAAAGTCACGCAAAGGGAAGAAAAGAGTGAGAGAGAGAGCAAGTAAGGGGTGGGAGGAGGAAGCGAGGCGGGGGGGGGGTACCTTGGGCATCTTGTTAGTGGGAGATTTCCTGTCAGTGGGGGCGGGGCTTATGGGCACACATAGCTCCTCCCCATTCGTCCCCTCGTTCTCTAGTTTGGGCTCCTCAAGGTCAGCGGACTCAGACTTCTTAGGAACTGGACAAATACACCAGAATCAGAGACATCAACTCAAGTCCTGACAACAGTGAATATCACATCCGTTGAATATCAAACAAAGTACTGACGGCAGTGAATACCACAAGTTAAATATCCCACACAGTGGTTGAACAACAACAACTTTATACATACATACATACATATATATATATATATATATATATATATATAAATAGAAATTGGTCTTTAGAATGACAGGAATCCACCGATGGTTCTGAGGTCAGTACCTCTTTTTTTCCTGCGGTCTCTGATGAGTTTCTGAGTGATCTTCTTCCACCGTGGCTGGACGCCAAGCAGCTTCAACTTGGACACGATGGACAGGTCGTTGCTGACGGCAGGACGCAGCTCGTTGAACAGGAACCGCAGGCGCTCAATCACAGGAGCGCAGACTTCCTTATAGGAACGCCCCTGTTCCTGGTGAGTCTGAAACCCAGGGCCAACGAGGAACCACGGATTAGCGGAGGGGTTTAGGGTTTGAACTAAGGTTCATGCGGGCGGTTTGTAAGAGGATCGAGACTCTGGTAGGGTAAAGGATAAGTGTTAGGCAGAGCAACGTGATTTAGGTTTAGGATTCCGGTGGTGTATCAGGTAATGACAGAACACTTAAAACAGGAAGTCATTCAGGATTGGGCACGAATACGAAGTTTACCTTGATTAAAGAGCACTTGGCCTGGTACACCATGCGACACACGTCAATCACAGATCGGGGGAGGGACCTCTGCTTGCCATGGTCCAGGCACATGGCACTTTGGTTGACCAGTGAGAGTGCCACGTGACCTACGAGAAGGGGCGGGAGCAGCCGTGAGCGAACCAATCAAAAGACGTTGTTGTGTTTTACACTGCCCACGGTAGACAGTGATTCCTAAGGCCTCCGCGGGGCGGAACGAGGACACGATTTTATTTCAACACGGGGAAACGGGCGAGGCAGAGTGCTGGTGGTTGCTATGTTACCGAGGTCCTGGTGTTTCAGCAGGCAGCAGAGCAGCAGTCGTCCCACCTCCTCCACGGGGTGCTCCAGGGGGAAGGTGATGGGCGTGATGAGGTGGTACTGCTTACAGCACCGCTCCATTTGGCACAGGAAGTCCTTCAACACAACGAGGCCACAACGAGGTCAGCTCTCGAAATCACGGGTCACATTAAAAATCGTCTTAAACCGCGGCCGTCTCAACAACCAGCGCGTGAGGCCAGTCCTGCTACGGCCTGACCGGGTTTGGAACGGCGCGTACCTTCACGGTGTGGTCCTGGGTGTTGTTGTCAGCGATGGCCTGGAGGAAGGGCTGGGCGTGGTCGCTGAGGGGGAGCCGACGGGAGTGCAGCCGTTTGGTCTTCTCCGGGGTGGTGGTTCCCGGGGAGGAGCAGTGGTCCTCCTCCTTCTCCTCGTTATAGTTGTAGTGGATCTGGCTGGTCTGCAGGCCGCCCTGGAAGATGGATGACTGGAGCCATTCTGAGCAGCAGGACAGGACCGTTAAGGAAGACTGAATGGTGGGATTAATCACATCTCAAACGGGAGGACAGAGTTTACGGTTCATATACAATTAGACTTTTCATTGACATACCGTTGCCAAGGGAAAATAAAGGTCAGGGGTAAAAACAAATAATATTTGAATAGGGGTCACTCAATAACAAATAATATTTCCATGAGGGAATAGGAGTCAGGGGCTACTCACTGGCACATTCAATCTCTATGGGGGTCAGGGGTTACTCACTGGCACATTCAATCTCTATGGGGGACAGGGGTAACTCACTGGCACATTCAATCTCTATGGGGGACAGGGGTTACTCACTGGCACATTCAATATCTATGGGGGACAGGGGTTACTCACTGGCACATTCAATATCTATGGGGGACAGGGGTTACTCACTGGCACATTCAATCTCTATGGGGGACAGGGGTTACTCACTGGAACATTCAATCTCTATGGGGGACAGGGGTGTGCTGTTGGCCAGGTAGGAGGCGTGGAGGCCCAGCAGGAGTCCCAGGTTCCTCTCGGTCTCAACCAGAGGGGAGGACAGGCTGCCCAGGTCTGGGGTGGTCACCATCTCCTGATTGGGCTGGACACACAGGGGAGGGAAGAACTGTGATTCAGAGAACAAGAACACTACTTTAGCTGTGGAGATGGTGGAGCACTGACATGAAGAGACACAGACCTCCATGTACTGGCCCACACAGAAAGCCTGCATGGATTCCCTGGTGTCCTCAAAGTGCAGGGCTGCTTCTAGCGCTACGACAGGGTCTTCTCCGGCAAACTGGGCTGCAGCCGGACGGTAGAGGAACACCGTTGAAAAGAGATCACAAACAGACGGACTTCAGGACATATGTAGAATGACTAGAAAGCCTCCAAGCAATCAAACCGAGCCCGGGTCCAGTGGGTCAACGCGTGTTCGGCCACAGTTCCGTGTGGAGCGGGGTTGTACCCAGAATGCTGTTCCCGGTGAGCGACTGAGCCTGGAAGTCCTTGATGTCGTACACCTTCCCGTCAATGACGGTCCAGAAGCCTCCGTCCTTGTTGTGGTTCTCCAGGTCGGCCTTCCGGATCAGGGACACCTCCTCGTTGTTCTTGGAGCTCTGCCCTGTGAAGAATGAGCCTGCCGCAGCAGACGTCTCATCGTTACATTCTAACCAGAAGTGATTAACTACACTTATTAAACAGGCTGACCATGCACCATGCGCCATGCGCCATGCGCCATGCGCCATGCACCATGCACCATGCACCATGCACCATGCACCATACACACAACCCATTAACGCTACGGACTAAACTAGCTAAACACAACAACCCATTAGCACTACTGACTAAGCTAGCTAAACACAACAACCCATTAACGCTACTGACTAAACACAACAACCCATTAACCCTACTGACTAAGCTAGCTAAACACAACAACCCATTAACGCTACTGACTAAACACAACAACCCATTAACCCTACTGACTAAGCTAGCTAAACACAACAACCCATTAACGCTACTGATTAAAGTCCTCCTGCCGGAGCAGAAACACTGGAGCCAGAAAGGTCAATACGGGAGGAGTCTCAGGTTTACTGTGCTCCACCCCCTTTCCCCAGGAGGTACAGTACCCGTGATGCCAGGCCAGGCCAGGTCCTCGTTGTCGTCCCTCTCCTGTCCTGGCGCCAGGTGGTTGAAGCGGTCCAGGTGTTCCAGCAGTCCGGCCAGCAGGGGGATGGAGCCAGTCTCCTGCATCAGACCGGCATCCATGGTAAGGAGCAGCACGATGGACACCACCAGCTCAGGGAGGAGAACACCTACAGCACAGGGAGGTCAGGGGTCACATGACCTGTCAAGGAAGAGTCAGTGGGAGTCGGGGACGGGTCCCGGACCAGTCAGGTGAACTGTAATACTACAGGCCTAAGGGCAGTCTTGTGTATTAATTATAGAAAATAGGAACTCCTTGGAGATTCACAGGAGCAATACTGACCGGTTAAGTCTCCTTCGATGACCCGGGACACTTGGTTAAAGTGGCGGTGTCCAGTGAAGGCGATGCTGGTAGCCACAGGGAGGATGTCTCCAATGTGTGTACACAGCAGGGCTATGTACTTCTTCAGAAGAGACCCCACCCCCAGCAGCTCTGGGTCTGCAGGAAGGGAACAATGGCAGGAGAGGAGGTTAGACAGCCACTTATAAAACAGGGGAGTTAAAATTTCATGGCCTGTTGATTTTCAGTCACATGTCCAAGGCATGGCAAGAGATGTAATTGCAACAACATTAATTTTGACATCGGAACTGAAAGATAAACTGGGTAATAATGTAGTTTGCAACACAGACCTGAGAAAGACAGCTGAGAAAGACATGGCACTCACCATTAGATACGGCAGCAAAGACATGCCTCATTATGGCCAGGACAGTGTCCCTTCCTGTATTGATATGTATATTTTTTGGACTGACCATAGCCGCTAGAGAATCCTGCATTATGAGGACAGTGAGGAGTGACTATAGCCTCTGGTAATTCCTGCATTATGAGGACAGTGAGGAGTGACTATAGCCGCTGGTAATTCCTGCATTATGAGAACAGTGAGGACTGACTATAGCCTTTGGTAATTCCTGCTTTATGAGGACAGTGAGGACTGACTATAGCCGCTGGTAATTCCTGCATTATAAGCAACGTGAGGACTCACTGTAGCCACTGGTGAATGCTGCATTATAAGGACAGTGAACACTCACTGTAGCCGCTGGTGTTTTCGGTTCCGTTGACTCCCAGGTAAAGCTTGCTGACCAGCAGCCTCTGGAAGCGTAACAGCAGGTCCAGAGAGGCAGAGCGTTCTTTGCTGACCTGCTCTGCATCCATGCAGCTGGAGATCCTCCGGGTTACGTCCTTTAGCCGGGCAATAGTCTGGGACGCCATGTTTCTGGAGGATTGAAACAACACCTTGAAACGGCCGAACACTCAGCACCAAAACGTCCCTGTGCTTCTTTGTTCTAAAGACCCGAATACTGGGTATGGAAAAATGTAGCCACTATCTCATAGACAATGAAAGTTAGTATAGTATTCTGGCAGAAGTACAGTTAGTCTGGAATTACAACAGGGTTACTGGCAATAGTACAGTTAGTCTGGAATTACCACAGGGTTCTAGGCAGTAGGACATTGATTCAGGGTGCTACTGAGTTTAGATTATGATCCTTTAGACCAGTGGTCTCAAACCGGTTCCACGGAGGGCAGAGTGTCTGCAGGTTTTAGTTTTTTCCTGTAAATTGGTTCCAGGTTCAGACCTAAATAACCAGATGAAGGTAGACCTAACCAATCAGTGACATAATTAATCAATCAAGTACAAGGTGAGAGTGAAAACCCGCAGACACTCGGCCCTCCGTGGAACCGGTTTGAGACCCCTGCTTTAGACTGACAATAAGGCCTGCATAGTATCGCCAGGTGCTTGTTGCTTCTTCTATGTACCTGAGACTCTACAGCAGAGGGCAAAATAGGCTGAGTGCTGAACCTCTAGGACTAGGTGTTACCTACCTCAGTAGCTGCTGGACGAGCTGGACCAGAGGCAGACTCTGTTTCCCAGCTGACTCGTAGATCCCGGTGTTGATGAGGTCTTTGTCCAGCATGGTTCGACAGCGCTGCATGATGGAGGCATTGGCCTCCTGCTCATCAATCTCCTTCTCCTTCTGCGCCTCCTTCTTTGCCTCAATATCCTGGTAGAAAACCCGTCATTAGCCGTTGTTAAGGGGGATTATTTCCCTTTTAACATTTTGTCCAGTCCAATGTATTGGAAAACAGTGGCAACGTTTGACTGCATTACTATATGTGGCAGTGGCTCATAAAACTATGACTAACCTTTATCTCCGCTGTTATGGCAGCGTTGAGAGCCGACTCCAGCCCTCCATCAGCCATCAGACTGCTGACCAACAGGTCAATCATGAAACGACGTCCGGGACTGACGCTCATCTCATTACCGGATGCTGAGGAACAGACAGATTCAGCTGAACACTGAGGAACAGACAGACACAGCTGAACACTGAGGGACAGAAAGACACAGCTGAACACTGAGCGACAGACAGACAGCTGAACACCGAGGGACAGACAGACACAGCTGAACACCGAGCGACAGACAGACACAGCTGAACACCGAGGGACAGACCGACACAGCTGAACAACAAGGAAAGGTACAACAAAAATCTCAGGAACACAGAGACCCAAATGAACACAGAAACCCACTTTACAGTACGTCTCTGCTTACCAAACAACACACACACACACACACTCAGACGGCAGCATGGTGAACAACCCCCAAAAGACGGACAACGAGTTGATCCCGGACTGAGTCACCTGCGTTGGGCAGCAGTGACGACAGAGCCCTGGCTCTCTCCTCCGCCGTGGGAAGCAGGACAGACCAGCCGCTCTGCAGCACCACCTGGGCGGCTGACTGGACCGTGTTGAGGACGCCGGCGTTGGAGGCCAGCGTCACCACGGTCTGTTTCAGGCTGTTGAGGAGCCCGCTACCCAGGCCCAGGCCCAGCTCATCAGGGTCCACCTGGTTACTGATGGCCGCATGGAGCTACGGACGAGACTCTGATCAGACTCATGTCTGGCGTGACGCTTAAGCGCAGTACAAAGAAAATCGACCCATAGCACTGATTTCCGAGGTCCTGTTTTCAAATCGGAAGTTGGAAGTCCTTCAGTGTTGTACAGTAACCCAGGCTAGACGCCAGGCTAGACGCCAGGCTAGACGCCAGGCTAGACACCAGGCTAGACACCAGGCTAGACACCAGGCTAGACACCAGGCTAGACACCAGGCTAGACACCAGGCTAGACACCAGGCTAGACACCAGGCTAGACACCAAAGACCAGGCAGAAGCATCGTCAAGGAAAATCGAATCAGACACACACATTCTAAATCGTACTGCACAGTTTTAAACAGAGTTGTTTCCGGAACCCCACGAGCCACTCCTACCTGAAGCCGGAGCAGATTGAGCGTTGCCACGACCATGCACTCCTTCTCCTGAGGCGGTGGCCAATCGGAAGAGCCGTCCATGCCCTCGCTCACCTGCCGCAGGAGCAGGTCCAGCTGCTCAAAGGTGGCGGGGCACACGTCCACCACGAAGGGCACCCGCTGTCCCACGGACCACTCTGAACAGGAGGACCACGCGAAACTCTGAAGACGGAGAAAATCCCCATCAACGCACACAGACGCGACAGCGGACCTCTGGAGAATCAGGATGTCTTCATCATTTTATCAAGGCACCAACACTAGTGATCTCTCAGCCTCCAAAGAGAGGGAGCCCCCCCCCTCTCCCCCGAGCCCCAATCAGGACAAACAGCCAATGACATGCTCAGACAAACATTGAAAACAGAGTGTGCAGAGGCCCCTTGTTGACACGAGCTGTGGGGACCCCTCACATCGCAGGCGAGACAGACTCCCACCTGTCCCGGCCCACAGGCCATGCCCACGATGTGTTTGGAGTTGAGGCCGGGCAGAGCCTTGGGCTGCTTCTTGTTGGAGAACAGCGTGTCAAAGTGCTGGAGCTTGTCGTTGCTGCCCCAGCTGTGGACCTCCCCCTCATCGGTCAAGGCCAGGCAGTGAGTAGAGCCCACGGCAACGTCCACCACTTTCTTCCCTGGGCACCGACGACAGGGCAGAGCGAACAGGACAGAGGGGTGGGTGAGGCCGGTATTCTGGTAACATTGAAGGGGCAGTCCACCACAAAACGATGTACATAATCACTGCACAGCTTGTTCCCAGTGTATAGTTTTACAGAATCAAAGCGCATAACAGGATAGGCGAGGTTTCCCCATCTCCTTTAAACATCTCTGTCGGCATCTCTTCAGCCAATCTGGGTGGAGTAACCCTTTGGGTTCCTAAGGTTTCTAGAAATCCCAGTGGGAGGATTGGGGAAGGAATCGGAATCCTCTAACGAGAAGGTGAGGACAAGGGCTACTGACCTTGAAGACTCTCCAGCAGCTTGGGGTAGCGGACGTGTTCGTCTGTACCGTGACCGAGGCGCTGGTTGTCTCCTTTCCCCCAGGTGTACACTTGACCATCCTTGGTCAGCGCCACAGAGAACTGACTGCCACAGCACACCTTCACCACGTCCAAGTCCTGGAGCTTCTCCACCAGCTTGGGCGTCTTGCAGCCGTCGCTGCCACCGCGGCCCAGCTTCCCGTAGTCCCCGTCGCCCCAGGACCACACCTGGCCTGGAGGAGGTCGCGGAGCAGTGAGTCGATTCTCAGGGCGTCACGTGAATGAACAGACGTGACAGGTGGTGTGGGTCAGGCCTTGTGTTAGTGCTCGCTCACCGTTCTCCGTCACGGCCAGGGTCTGTGCATCCCCACTGCCACAAGCCGCATCCAACACCTTCAGTCCCTTCAGAGCCGTCACCAACATGGGCGTGGTCTGGTCCTCGCTGGAACCTATAGGGGCACGTTATTACTTCCAATGGAGACGGAGTTGATCAAGTCATCGTCAGGTTAGGGTTCGTTGATCAAGTCATCGTCAGGTTAGGGTTCGTTTATCAAGTCATCGTCAGGTTCGGGTTCGTTTATCAAGTCATCGTCAGGTTCGGGTTCGTTTATCAAGTCATCGTCAGGTTCGGGTTCGTTTATCAAGTCATCGTCAGGTTCGTTTATCAAGTCAACGTCAGGTTCATTTATCAAGTCATCGTCAGGTACGGGTCGGTTTATCAAGTCATCGTCAGGTTCGGGTTCGTTTACAAGTCATCGTCAGGTTCGGGTTAGTTTATCAAGTCAACGTCAGGTTCATTTATCAAGTCATCGTCAGGTACGGGTCGGTTTATCAAGTCATCGTCAGGTTCGGGTTCGTTTACAAGTCATCGTCAGGTTCGGGTTCGTTTATCAAGTCATCGTCAGGTTCGGGTTCGTTTATCAAGTCATCGTCAGGTTCCGGTTCGTTTATCAAGTCATCGTCAGGTTCGGGTTCGTTTATCAAGTCAGGTTCGGGTTCGTTTATCAAGTTGTCAGGTTAGGGTTTGTTTATCAAGTCGTCAGGTTAGGGTTTGTTTATCAAGTCAGGTTCGCGTTCGGAGGGCTTGTCGTCAGGTTTGTAGTGGAACATGAGACTCTCACCGTGCCCGAGGCGTCCGTAGTTCCCCCGGCCCCAGGTGTACAGCTCTCCGTCAGCAGTGATGGCAGCGCTGTACGTGCTCCCACAGGCCACATGCACAACCTGTTTCCCCAACTGCTTCCCTGTAAACATAGCGATCATAGCCGGCTCCTCGAGATACCTGCGGTACGGCGGGAGACAACACAGGATGTTACAACCACATGGAACACGGGTGAACTACAAAACCGTGACACCCGGTGAAAACAGTTATCAGAATTGTTTGAGCCCCCGGGGAGTTGTAGAGCCCAGCCGAGCAGGAACTGGTAGACAACGGACAGCCCTGTCTTGTAGCAGGCTGCATGACTAGAAGAAATATTGGCCACTACAGTGTGAATTCTCCACATAGCAACTCACGTGGTGTCCCCGTGGCCGAGGCGACCCCCGTCTCCACAGCCCCAGGAGAAGACCTCCCCATTGGCCGACAGGGCCAGGTAGTGCTGCCCGTCCGGATGAGCCGCCAGCTTCACAATCTTCCTGGAGGTCAATGCATGGACCAGCATGGGGGCCTGGAGGGATTGGGGTGAAGGGGTTAAAGGGTTAGATGTAACGTAGGGGGTTCATGTGCTTTGAGTGTGTCCAGGTTAGGCAGTTCCTTGCCTAGCGCGGTGGGGCTCTGGCTCAGTGTAGACGGTTAGAGTTGGAGTCAAGGGTGTAATTAGAGGTAAACAGACTGGGGGTAAAGGTGTCCAGGTTGGAGAGTCCCTACCAGGGTAGTGTTTTTGTAGTTCTGTGTGTAGACAGCGCCACTGCTGGCCAGGATGAGGAAGCCTTTCTCCGAGCAGACAACCTGGGAGACACCCAGGCCTGAGAGGGCCTTGCACTGCACTGGCCCATTCACATTGGCATACAGTTTCCAGCCCAGAAGGCCCCAGCCAATCACCTCCTGCAGAGTGCCCTGCAGACGGAACGAAGAGGGTTAACGCACGCCGGCGGGGAGGCAGGGCCGAGGCCAGAAGGAAGACGCACCTTGTTGGAGCTGGGCGAGCTGCAGTGCGGGGGGGAGCAGGGGGCAGCCAGGCGGTCCAGGTGAGCCATGATGACCACGGCCGTCTGTCTCAGGTCAATGGCCAGGTCGTTGTCCTGGGGCAGCGTCAGGTAGCGCAGGAAGCTCTCATTGGGGCTCAGGGGGGCTCCCAGGATCTGGAGAGCAGCAACACACAGGTAAACGGACCCCGGCTAACGAACCCCGGCTAACGGAACCCCGGCTAACGGAACCCCGGCTAACGGAACCCCGGCTAACGAACCCCGGCTAACGAACCCCGGCTAACGGAACCCCGGCTAACGAACCCCGGCTAACGGAACCCCGGCTAACGGAACCCCGGCTAACGGAACCCCGGCTAACGGAACCCCGGCTAACGGAACCCCGGCTAACGGAACCCCGGCTAACGGAACCCCGGCTAACGGAACCCCGGCTAACGGAACCCCGGCTAACGGAACCCCATTCATTCATTCACTGGGAGTCAAACAGCAAGGCTGCTCCTAATCCAGCTATCGCAGAAAAGCTTTATTAAATTCATTGCCTGCCTGCCTTTTCCTCAGGAGTAACCCCCACCTCTATCTCCTCCTCGGGGCTGGGATCCTCCTTGCTGCTGTGGATGCTGTTCAACCGCTGGAGCAGTGGAAGGAGAGGGGCACTGGTCCCCTGGGTGGAGCGCTCGTTGTCCATCTCCCGAGTCCCACTGTCCCACACACGCAGGAGGAGGAGGACGGCAGACAGAAGCTGACTAGAGAGGAGATGAAGGGGAGGACAGTTGTTAGGGGATGACACTATGACCGACAGGGCAGAAGGGGCCACTTTGGGTCCTGTACATGTCAGTAATTAAGCAGAAGGTCATGTCCAGAGTGAATAAATCCTACCTCAGAGTCCCTCGCTGTACAGCCAGCTCCAGCAAGATGGCCAGAGCCAGGTGTTGGTCCTGGAGGGGGATGTTTCCTTTGGCACTAGCACTTCCATGGACATCACTGAGGACCAGCCATACTGTTTTAACACCATCACTGAACACCAGCCATACAGCCTCAACAACACCTCTGAACACTAGCCATAACGTTTCAGTAATGTTGTTCCAATATTTACAAAATCATCGTTAATGAAATGAAATCTGTGAATCATTTAACCAAAGATTTGGGAAATTATTTCAACAAATGAAGCACATGAGGTGGGGTGTTTAGCAGACAGACCTGAGGAACTTAGTGGCTCTCTCCACAACCTCCAACCACACCGAGGACACGGTGCCTTCGTCAAACAGAGTGGCTTCAGGGAGGGCCCTGAGAGCATCCAGAGACTCCTGGAGCAACTCACTGCAAAGGTCCGCATCATCACCTGATCAAAGAGGGAGAATGTGAGAGAGACACAGCAACAGATGCACTGAAGCAGGTATTGAAGCGACCGTTCAAGGTTACACTGGAAATCATGAGGCGCTGTAAAATGTTACCATCTGACGTGTTGTGTTTGCCGTTACACCACGACAAGCCTGATAAATAGGGCGGGACGAAGGCCTCTTCTTAGTCGTCAGGATGACGACTGTGAGCTCTATTCTAGCATCACATCCGTAATAAATAAACCAGCTCCCTTAGAAAACTGGTAAGCGAAGGACTGACTAGATGGCAGAAAGGGTACTCACCAGACCTCCAGGCCCGTCGAAGGAAGGCAAAGGCAAAAGAGAGAGCAGCTCGGGAGCCCACTCTGGCCAAGCCTTCCACACCCTTACTGCCTGGACGTGGGCTGGACACAAACACACACATACACACACACAGGGTTAACCACTAACATCCCATGCAAGTCAATGCAACAGAATGACCCGAGTCAGACAAAGGAACAAAACCCATCAGTTGAAGATCTGAGACGTTTTCTCCGATCTTTTCTCCGGGTGGGGTTGTTACCTCTTGTTGTCTACGGTGGGTGGGGGCGGCGTGGGCGGACTCTTCCAGCGGACCTTGTACTTCTCCTCCATCATGCTGTGACTCAGGGAGATGAGGTATCTCTCCAGGATGACCAGGCGTTGTCGCAGGCGCAAGGCGGACAGAGTGCTCTTGGCCGTCTGGGCCGACAGCTTCTGCTGGTCGTCTATCAGAACCATCAGACAGTCTTTCAGCTCCGCTTCATCTGGAGGAGAGGGACCACACAGCCACCACATTCAGGACCGCGCAGGATGCACTGGTTTAAAAGTCTACCCAAGCATGTAGGTCAGGACTTTTGCGTTGCTCAGTATGCTTGATGCGGAGAACAAACAAACACGCACATAGACCCAGTATGTCGTGTCTCACAGATCGACAGCAGGTGGTTGAAGTGCCAAACAGAACCACCTAATCGCTACCAAATCAGGGATAGTACCAAAACATACATGTCAAACAGATTATGCCGCTACCTCACTCAATACCTCCCCCTATGCAGAAGGCCAAAATAGCAGATCTGAAGACCATTTAAGCCTTCTAGAAGCCGGAATGGCAGACTCAAAAAGCTTCTAGATTCCTGCAGGCTCTACCACCAGCTGTCTGCGGCAAGAGACACAGACAGATATGTTCATAACTAACCTATGATAGGCCACACCCACTTTCATTTCCAATGAGAGGAGAGGAAAGCTGAGTTAAAGAACCGAGCAGAGTCAAACAGGAGCGAGATAGATTTCATTTAAAGGTTCTGAAGCGTGTATTCATTTTTATCTGGGAAGGTGTGCAGGAACTCAATTTGCTCTGCCCACCCACACATTTCTTTTTTTTGTTTTGTACTTTATTTTACAAACTCTTTGTCAAAAACATATTCCACTTCTGGCAAAACCAAAAAGAAACAGTTTATTTCTATAAACTGGGAGGATAAGTCCAGTTCCAGCTCTTTTCATAACCAGCCAGACGCTTGGCCTTCTCTCTCCAACAGGAGGGAAAATGACAACCTGATACCTCACGTACACAGCAAGAGAACCATCGATTCAAGAGCTTACAAAAAAGGCTACAGTTCATCCAGCAGATAGTAAGTCAAGCAGACTCTGGACATCCACTGTGGTTTATCAAACAGCCAGACCATACCAACTGCAGCAGCTAAACACATGGACAATGACATGTCCGTCCAAGGAGCGTGTCCATCGTTAAGGCCTAAACGCTAATATAATACAGGCTACACATTTCTCATATCTAAAAAGTAACCAGGCCATTCAACCTAGATGCAAAGCTAGTAGATGAGGCCAGAAGCCTGGAGCATAACAGGAAGTTTGAGAGTAGTTGAAACGTGAGCCGGATATGCACGAGCAGTGATGCATAAATAATGAAAATGACCCTTCTCCACTCGTTTGTGTCTGAGGCACACCCAGCACAAGTCCACCATAGAATCCTACAGGACTACGAGTGTAAGCTGGTAGCGCTGTGCTGGGTAAAGGTATGCTAAGCCTACAGTACTAGAAGTCTGTGCTGGGTAAAGGTATGCTAAGCCTACAGTACTAGAAGTCTGTGCTGGGTAAAGGTATGCTAAGCCTACAGTACTAGAAGTCTGTGCTGGGTAAAGGTATGCTAAGCCTACAGTACCAGAATTCTGTGCTGTGTAAAGGTATGCTAAGCCTACAGTACTAGAAGTCTGTGCTGGGTAAAGGTATGCTAAGCCTACAGTACTAGAAGTATGTGCTGGGTAAAGGTATGCTAAGCCTACAGTACTAGAAGTCTGTGCTGGGTAAAGATATGCTAAGCCGACAGTACTAAAAGTCTGTGGAGAGTGAGGTCTGACAAGCCTACAGCTTCATCATCAATAGAGACCAGCAGCCAATTGGCTGGTCCAGACACAAGCTCCCACCTCCATGTGCTGAGTGATTATCTCCTACATCCAGACAGTGAGGTTCAGGCACACGGTGCCACACCCACGCTGTCAATACACCACATTCAGCCTGAAAAAAAGACATGCCTCTACACTGTCAATACACTACACTACACTGACATGCCTCTACACTGTCAATACACTACATCCAGCCAGGCAAACAGACATGCCTCCACACTGGCCAGCAGTAAAGCCTGGGAATATTCAAATTAAAGTCAACACTAGACAGCAACAAGGTAAAAATAACCACCCTGGCCAGCAATCCAGTCAGACAGACACCATCCAAAATTACACCTTATTTCCTGTGTAAGATATTGGCCAGGTCCCAATTTCAAAAGGAGCGCACAATCTAGGGAGTAGAGTGTCATTTGGGAGGCAGCCAGTTGGTCCAGTCATCTGAGTCGCAGCACATCTCACGTGCCAGCAGATCACAGCAGGACATCAGTCCTACTTGATGTATCAAAAAAAGACAGCAAGGTGTTGAAACAGTCACTATTTTAATCTGTCACTTTCACAGAGATGGATAGAGGAACATATACGGCGCCCAGCACGGCATTTGTGATCAGAGAGTGCAATTAAGGGACTACTTTGAAACAGTTGAGGCCGTCTATGAGATCTCTAGGTGACATTTAGTCTGGGCAGGGCCGGGGTCCGATGGTAACTTTTCAAAGAACGTCATAGGATGGCACGCAAACAAAAACCAGCTGCAAAACCTTAATACCAAGCAGCAAGACATCTATAATTTAAAAATCATTCTGATGACTATTTTTTTTCAAGACAAACTGCTGTTGACATGGCTGTTGACATGGGTTCATTTAAAGAGCCTTACACAGCGCCTCAGCAAGCCCTCCGCAGGAAGGGGGCCCTGCTATCCAGCTCTAATCGGCAGTCAAACTACCGACCACACCCACCTGGCTGCCGCCCCCAATCCCATGCCTCGATGATGGAGTGATGGACAGATGTGGACACGTCCTCCTCCTCTTCTTTCTTCTCTTTATCGTTGGTCTCGTCTTTTTTCTGAGCCCCGAAGCAATCCGTGCTGCCTTCTGGGCGGAGAGGGGGAGGGACATTCCTACGGTTAGTATTCCTGACAGGAAGCCTCATTATCCACCTGGATTCCTGGCATCCTGGCACCCGCCCCCTCGCTTCTAAAAACCGCGAACCCCCTCGCTTCTAAAAACCGCGAACCCCCTCGCTTCTAAAAACCGCGAACCCCCTCGCTTCTAAAAACCGCGAACCCCCTCGCTTCTAAAAACCGCGAACCCCCTCGCTTCTAAAAA
>JACXGK010010689.1:0-17418 GCA_016801125.1 Novumbra hubbsi | reverse complement strand
CCCCCCCCCCCCCGCCCGATCTTATCACCCGCTCTGATTTCATTTGGCCGTCGCCAGCTAATCAGGGGCCAACATCTGGATGGTTTCCGTGGCAACCGGCCCTACCACATTTCCAGGGCCTTAAAAGGTGGGTAGAGGTCTGGGGAAAAGCAATGAGAAACGGCCAAAGATTGACGGGCTTGATGGACAGAGCAGCAGCCTGAATGGCGCTACACTCCCACAGACACACAGAGGAGAGACCCGGTGAGCGTCAACGCATTACTCCACCCCCCTTGGGTCCACTGCCCATCCCAGAGACCCCAGGGACCGGGCTGGAGTGAAGGGGCCTCTGTGTTTGGCCGCTGGGGGGTTGGAGGCTTTTTCTCACCGTACCCAGAGGTTCCTCCGACCTGCCATGCCGTATAAATACAAAGTCAAAAACACAATAGAATCCTGAGAGAGGGAGAGAGAGAGAGAGAGAGAGGAGGAGAGAGAAGAGGAATTTAAGAGACGCAAACAGTCCTAAAAGCGTCGACATAGACCCGACGTTACCCGGTGTTTATGGCTGTTAGTGGTTTTTCCCAGAGTATATTAATTGAGTGTGGTGTCCTGGTCAGCCACGATAAGGGACAAGACCACTGACCGTTTCTGTGAGAAATCACATTGACCGATTGATTGACTGAGTAATTTATTGATTGGCCTTTCTAACGGCTCGGACTTTAAGGTAGCCGAGGTTAACAGCGGTATTCCCTTCTCCCACGCGATTCCCCCCCGAATAATATTCATCCACACTGTTAATAAGGGCCATTACCCTTGGCTCCCCCAGGCCAGTGAAAACCTCATTTAGCACAGCCTGTTCAGCCAAGACGGGAAGCAGCCAGACCCCCTCCGCTAACTGGATTAGGAAGCAACCAACGGATGGGCCGCGGGACAGGGCTCAGCGGTCCAACCACTTAAGACCACTCCACCTCCACTGAGGACAGAGGAGGGGTTGGGAACACTGTAGAACACACTCCTTTAACCAATTTCCACTGGAGGATTGGAAACGTTTTTTGTTTGGTCTTGAGTCGGTATATTTTCATGGGCCGGAATACCATGACTGTCAACCACATTGACAAATAGATTTGTGTTTGACCGTATATTAAACGGTCCAAAAAAGTTATTAACTTAATTAAGTTTCCCTTTTGACCAGGAGTGCTCTCAGCTTGTTGTGGTCTAAGTTATGTAGTGCGCAAAAGCATGTACCGGTAAAGCCAAAAGACTGTATGAATTATGTGAATTGTTTGTCATTATAAATTACAGTGCAGCCCTTTATAAAGTGATCTGTCCGTGCTTGGCATCTTCTTCTCTCCCATCCCCTCTATGGCCCTCAATTACATACTCGGTTGGCCAGGGACAGTGTCAGGGTGAAGTTCAGACGTCCCGGCTGAAGGTTTTAGGGTTTTTCCTCGTGTGATTTACATCTCCATCTCCTCTCAGGGGAGGTAGAAAAACACAGTCTGCAAAACCCAACTCACTCCTATCCTCCTTTATCACTCCCATGAATTCTTCGCATTGATTCCTCATAATGGCTTTTTTTTTTTTTATGACCACCAAATTATTAAAAGAAGATATTTGGATTTACACTGTAGACTTTTTTGATGTATACTGCAAATGTTTCTGGACACTTTTACATCTGTGTTAGTTTGGTAGCAAAGCTGTTTTTACTTTTATTGCTTTTATTCTTTCCCCCGGCCCACCCACACGCAATTCCTAACTTTAGCTTCAACCCTAAAACCAACCACAACCCTCAGCCAACTGTCCACGCCACCACTCATCCCAACCCTGAACCTAACCTTTACCTAGCGTCCGTCCACACCCCTGGTTAACGCTACCTCCGCCATATCCCTGGCTTCACCTGCGTCCCCAGAGGGCCGCGTTTAACCCGAAAGGCCAGTCAGGGAGGGAGACGGCCTGGAGGAAGGAGGTGGACGAGTCAGACGGGGATGAGTTGGAGTCGGGGCTGGGGACTGAGACAGGACAGGAAGTTCCTCTGAGATCAGAGAGCGTAGGATCCAGAGAAGGAACGAGGGAGTGAGAGAAGGATGACACATTTTAGTTTAGCACTAACAGTAACGCTGTTTGATGTAGCCATGGCGATAATTCACATGACAATAAAATAAAACGCTGTTTCATCTCCTCTCCCCCTTCTCCCTTTTAGCTTTATCCCTAAATCAATCTCTCTCCCAGCTATTGCACTGCCCGCTATTTTGGAGGTCACTGAAGAGACAAAACACCCCCTGCACATAAACAGTTGGACACGTGCGCACACACACGCGTATCTCACACACAGACGCACACACATACTGAAACACAATAAAACTAAAAGCGAAGTAGAATTATGAACATGAGTGGTCAAGATGGTTAGGTGAATAAATAAAAGTTGCTAGTTCGAATTTCGGGGCCAGCTTGGTATATATATATATATATTGTAGCAGGGTTTGCTCTGCCCTTGATCAAAACGTGTTACCTTTATTGTGCTTGTTAAATGTAGTGGATATGAGCATTTTGCTAAAATATAATAAATAATAAACACCTAACCACAAAATGCATCTCTATACTTGCATTAACTGACGTCCTCCCCAGAGTGCATTCAGGACAGCCCGCAGTGACGTCAAGAGTATTCCCCAGTCTCCTGTATGATTGGTCCATTTGAATCTCTTTTAAATGTACACACCAAGCCTTCCGCGACCAGGCACAACACAGCCAGGGATGAGCAGTGCACCAGCCCGACACCCCGGGTACCGTTACTAACCATTCCCCCAGGGAGGACAGGGGGACAATGAGGGGGACAATTGAGGAAGGGAGAATATGTATGGTGCCGAGAGAGGCGGGAAAGGGAGGTGTGGATCTCTTAAGGTTAAGCTGTAATGAAATGGGCCAGACAGCCAGGAGGAAGAAAGAGGGGGGGGGGTTGGAACTGCAGAACCCACAGCTCTGCTCGATCTGCTGGGATCAATACGTCTCCATTCACATCAGGCTGGACCGACGGGACTGGAGTTGTTCAATGCGTTCAAGTCTGACACATTCCCCGTTTCTCTCTATTCACGCTAGGCAATGAAAACAAATCTCTCGTTGA
Organism: Novumbra hubbsi; assembly: GCA_016801125.1. NCBI lineage: Eukaryota > Metazoa > Chordata > Actinopteri > Esociformes > Umbridae > Novumbra > Novumbra hubbsi. The sequence continues at coordinate 14,321 of JACXGK010010689.1, read as the reverse complement.
ATTGGTAGGGTGCCTTTTAATATGTGGAAATATCGAACGGTTTTCAGAGGGGCACAGGTACCTAAGAATTCTCGAAAAAGTAAGACGAATCCTCACTTCATTAAAACAATGTAAACGAAGATGTGAGTAGCAGAAGTCTGACTATAATCAGAGGGAGTCAGAGAGAATCAGGGAATTGGTGAGAATCAGAGGGAGTCAGAAAGATTCAAAGGGAATCGAAGGGATTCAGAGAGGGTCAGAAAGAATTTGAGGAAATCCAAGAGAATGTGGGAGTCAGACAGAATCAGAGGGAATCGGAGTGAATGACAGGAAAAGAGGGAGTCCGAGAGAATCTGAGGAAGTCCAAGAGAATCAGAGTGAGACCAAGAGAATCAGAGGGAGTCCAAGAGAATCAGAGTGAGACCAAGAGAATCAGAGGGAGTCCAAGAGAATCAGAGGGAGTCCAAGAGAATCAGAGGGAATCCAAGAGAATCAGAGGGAGTCTAAGAGAATCAGCGGGAGTCCAAGAGAATCAGAGTGAGTCCCAGAGAATCAGAGTGAGTCCAGGAGTATCAGCGGGAGTCCAAGAGAATCAGAGGGAGTCAAAGAGAATCAGCGGGAATCCAAGAGAATCAGAGGGAGTCCAAGAGAATCAGCGGGAGTCCAAGAGAATCAGAGTGAGTCCAGGAGTATCAGCGGGAGTCCAAGAGAATCAGAGTGAGTCCAGGAGTATCAGCGGGAGTCCAAGAGAATCAGAGTGAGTCCAGGAGTATCAGCGGGAGTCCAAGAGAATCAGAGTGAGTCCAGGAGAATCAGAGGGAGAAGAACAAGTACAGATTGGAATAGAGAGACAGTGGTCATAGAGGTGGTCACAAGCCTGTGTTTTGTAGTCAGAACCAGACAGAGTCTCTGATAACCTTGCTGGCTTAAAAGCTTCCTCTTGCGGTTAATCAGGCCTCCCAATTACAGTGACGGGCTGCTGTCCCTTCCTCCAGAGCCTGATGTCCCCGATGATAAACATCATCATTAATTAGAGCGTCCAATTGAATCTGGGACCGACGGGCAGGTCAGCAGACGATGAAGGTCCCGGATGCCTCGTTCCTTCTGATGGAATCTACGGTAGCTAAGAGTGAGTTGGCAGATGTTCGGCGAACATACGCACGCCCCCGCACACGCTTACACACGCTTACACGCGCTTACACGCGCTCACAAACGCTTACACACCACATCACCACGAATGCATAGAAAAGCCCCCCCTGCAGGGCTAAGCCGTCGCACACCACTTTGTGAACGCCGAACCACTCCAGAAACCGGGCGGCCGGTCCCCTCAAAGCACCGAAGGCCGGAGAAAGCAGTTGGTCGGAGGGTTCAGGCCGTGCAGGAGTCAGGCCAAGGGCCCCTCCAGGGGAATGTTTAGGTGGCAGGTAGAGTAATGTGGCTGTGGGGAGGCGGGGGGAGGCAGACACATGGTGTAGAGTGGCTTGGCTGGGATGCCCCGACCCTCAGGGGAGTCCTGGCGCATCAGATAAGACCCGGTTCCCAGACTGGGCTCATATTGACAGTTTGGGTGACTGAATGAAACTGATGGGCTTGGGTTTGGAGCTGGGCGGGGCAGGGATTGGGGAGGGGGGGGGGGTGCCTTTCGAAGAGCCAATGACCTCTGAACAAGAGCCTGAGGGTCCTGATTGATGCTGAATTGGTCCTTATGACTGGGAGGAATACATTTGGGAGAAACATTGGGCATTGGCTCACTGATTATTGGCTGGGCTTGGGTTGAGCTGGGATCCATGGATGAGCACCGGTCTCTACTTTCTTGGCCTGGCAGTGTGACAGTTGATGGGGGTGAAGAGGTTGGCTTGTGGGGGAATGGATGGGAACAGGTTGTTATTAAAAGATCTCTGGGGACCCCTATATCTGGAGATGCAGAGGGCGTCAAGGACGTGGTCCCATTCCCACACGTCTTGTCATGGAGGCTCCCACACTTCAGAGGGTGTCGACAGGGGTCACACCAAGCACTCATCTTTATTTGAGAAATGAAGCTACCCCGTTTCCCCACGGGAAGAAGTACAGAGGGATTTCAATATACATTTATTTGGACGCGTTTTACGTCCCTGTTGTCCAGAAAATATTTCCAGACCTGCTGCTGCTTGTTAATGATACATATTCATTCTGAAACTGAATATGAAACTGTAAACTGGGGGGGTTTTATCATCGGGCACAGTGAAACAGGAATTGATTATGTGGGGTAGGTTTTACACATTTGGAGGTGTTTTCTGTAAGAGAACATTGTCCTGGATGTAGTGATGTTGATTTCTGTGGGCATAGTATCCCCGCTCAGTGAGAGCCAAAGAGGGATCGTTGACAAGTTGTTCTCCCTCAGAAAGCAATACTGTTTCTGCTGACGGGGTCTGTGTTGCAGAAGTTAACCCGCACACAACCTCTCTTGCTTCTCTGTTTGTGTCCCCGTCCATGTCACACGCATGCACACTCACACACGTGCTTGAACACACTAGTGGTGCAACCACGTGGGAAGAGATGCTGGTGCGATTGGTTTCACTTGACCCCTAGACGAAATGTGAAATCCTGGGTTCAAGTGGCGGAGCAAAGCGTTGGGACGCAGAGATGGGGGCAGTAGTTTCTGCAATGTGGAGATGACGGTAGAAAGCATGGATGCTCAAGGGCACTTCTGTCCCTTTCGGGGGTCATGGAAAAACCCATATTGGGCTTAGTGTCACTTACGTTTTTACATGACTGGGTAGGGATAGGTGTAAGGGCTAGGTTAAGTTGAGGCATAACAGTTTGGGTAATGCAGTTAAGGTGAGGGTAAGGAACAGGGAATGTCGCTCCCTGTGGATGAACAGGCAAGCATGTGGTCAGCTAGTCTCTGAGCCCGATGGCGTGGGATCTCCTGTGTGGAGCGCGTCTGACCGACAGTAAGTGGATGAACAGCTCGTGGCTTCGGATTTTGCGCGGTCCTCGCCGACTCAGTGGGCCTTTATCAGGCACCGCTTCAGCCGGATGTCATGGTTAAGTAGGGGCCGGTGATGTTCTGGGCTGCCTTAAACACACGTTCCCTCGCCGCGCACCCGACACAGTCAGGAGGCCGTCCTTGTGGAGGCGTTGGCGTGGCGTGCTGTTTGGTCGCCTCGGGGGACGAAGCCGTTGCGGCAAACTCTCGACATGTCTCAGCTATGCGGATCCAGAGGAGCTCGAAGCCACAGACTCGACTCGCTCCATATGACCGCGACGGGACCTATTAACCTGCAGCGCCTGTGTATGTAGGAACACACACTCGCGAGACAAAAGCTGATCTCACGCAACGCGCCGCGCATTTCTACACGCTAACTCTCTCTCTCTCTCTCTCTCTAACAAGCTGTACTGCCGGGGCCGCCTGACGCTCAGGCTAATTGAGTTGAGTGTGTGGCCCCGTGTGGCCCCGCGTGGCCCCGGCCTGACCCTGTGGTAGCCAGGGACGCCACTGAGCCCCGGCTTTGATACATTTGATATGGTTTTAGTGTGGAATGAAGACCTAAGCCTGTTTACATTTGAAATGGATTAGTGTTAGGGTGACAGTGCAGTAACGAGAGAGAGAGAGAGAGAGAGAGAGGCTGCAATGAGAGTGAGAAAGAGAGAGAGATGAAAGATAGAAGGAACGGACAATCAGGGCCACGGGGGAGGTATTTGTTTATGACGGCACTTTGTAGAATTTGTTAGACCGTTCTGGTCTGTTGTTGTTTCACTTGATCTTTTTAATTGTTCTCCTCTGTTAAAACCTCTGTCAAGTATGATGCTAATAGCTTGACATGTCGTGATTTCAAAAGGCCTTGGATTTATGCATGTTAACGTCCAGAGTCTTCTTCTGAAATGTAGAACCTTCCTATCCTATTTATCTAAAACTAACATCTCGGCGTTCTGAGAAGCCTGGCCTCCAAAATCACACACACACTTAGAGGCACTCATATCTTGTTATGGGACAGTTCCAATGCTGAGACATTTTATCTTTAAATCTCTACTCAAACTGTTCGAGCTGCGGTTTGTAAAAATTCAACTCTCAAGAATAATTTCTTGTTGTTGTTGTTGCTGTTTGACATATACCTCCCTCAGCTCCTGTCTGTCTGCTATACACCTCCTTAGCTCTTGTCTTTCTGCTATACACCTCCTCATCTCCTGTCTGTCTGCTATACACCTCCTTAGCTCCTGTCTGTCTGCTATACACTTCCTTAGCTCCTGTCTTTCTGCTATACACCTCCTCTGCTCCTGTCTGTCTGCTATACACCTCCTTAGCCCTTGTCTGTCTGCTATACACCTCCCTCTGCTCCTGTTTGTCTGCCATACACCTCCTTAGCTCCTTTCTGTCTGCTATACACCTTCCTCTCCTCCTGTCTGTCTGCTTTGGACCTCCACTTGCTCCTGTCTGTCTGCTGACCGTCATGTGCTGCTATCTGTGCCATGATTATTTTAATTTAATGTATAGCTCCTTATCTGTAACCAGTGTTGCTGTTCCTAGGTGACCTCAGAGAAGTTCAATTAGATACTCTTAACCTGCGTCTGATTCAACCCAAGGTTTCTGAACAAAGGAGTTCTCTATGACATCATTATCATTATCATGCCCACCAGGGGTTCTGGCGTAGTCTTCTGACAGGACTTAACCCACCACTTTGGTATCCCTTCATCGGCAATAGCCTGTTTTCTGAGACTGACAAAAAGATCTCAGCACCATCAACTGCCTTTTAAACCCTTAGGTTGTGGAGTTATTGGTCATTACGTCATTTAAGACCTTTAGAGATGCTGAGATGCACCAAGCTCTGAAGCCTTACTGAACCACTCTAAAGCCTGATTAAACCGCTATGAAGCCTGACTGAACCGCTCTGAAGCCTGACTGGGTCGCTTTGAATGCTGACTGAACCACGCTGAAGCCTGACTGAACCTCTGTGACAACACCATACGACAGGTCAGCTTTTTATTAAACAGGCATTTAAACCTTTCTACAGGCATGGCGAGATTTAGACAGGTAGATAGTCAGGGTCACACTTGTACAGAGGAGTGATGCCGGCTGCTTTCCCATCCTGTCTGATTACTGCTGATTCTCAGAGAACAGTCTAGTCTGGTTTGAAAAGGATTTCTCTGATGCATGTGGTGGGTTCAATCTGAGGGCCTTTGGCAGTGTCTCTGACCTTTTGATTCTTGCTGCCGGCAACTACCTCTTTATGATGGCGAAACTGTTTAGTACAGAGCCGGCCCACTCTGAGGCCCATCCTGAAAACATTCAACCAGCCTTACTGACCTTCATCTACTCCCCCACACCAAAGAAACCAAATGGAAGGGATTTCAATGGAAGCCTTCTGCAACTTGCTTGTCTCTGAAACAGGTTGGAGTATGTCAACATCTAGAAGATGCGTTACTGGTTAAACAGTAAACAAATTACTAAATAACTTATTCTGTGTGTTTGTGAGTTTAAAAGTTCTTAACATTTAGCTTTAATTCTACCCTCATTTATCTTGAAATGATACACAGTACCAGTGAAAAGTTTGGACACACCTAATTTTTCACAGGTATTTCTTTGGTTTTAATATTTTCTCCACTGTGCAATAATAGTGAAGACAATAAAACTATGACAAACACCTAAATAATCAAATAGAAAACAAATCCAAAAACATGTTTGTATTGATATAAGTTATATAAAGCAGCCTTCTTCACAGCTTTTCTCACTCTTTGCATTCTACCTACATTCAACAACAAAGAGCTCAGAGAGAACAGGGGAGAATACTAGGTAAAAAGACGATGCATGCATGTGTGTGTGTGTACATTTTGGATGTCTTGGATACAAATTGAGTCTGAAAAGCGGTTTATTATGGGTATCAATGGGCTATTATGCATTAGTTAAATGGTCCCTGCACATTACTGTAATGTAATGTGGGGCGCCTGAAAACAGGGGATACCTGATAGCTTGATATCTCTTACCCTCCAACCAATCCTCTTCCCTCCCCGCTTTCTCTCTCTTTCTCCTCCCGCCCTTTCTTCCTCGTTCCTGTGGTAACGATTGGATGCGGCTAATGGCTTCCTAAATGTTGCAGAAAAGATAGAACCTGCGTCGTCTAAGGTTTCAGACACCGGAGGTGGGCCAGGTGAGAGGAGACGACGGAGAAGAGGACGTGGATTGATGAGGGGAGAGGAACACAGATGTGTCCAAGAGCATTTTCTGTGTCTTTCCACCTTAGAATATATTCCCTCTTCAAGTCTCAAAGCCTGTGCTCTCAGATCTAGACACACCACTAGGGGTTCTCAGAGTCTGTGCTCTCAGATCTAGACACATCATTAGGGGTTCTCAGAGCCTGTGCTCTCAGATCTAGACACATCATTAGGGGTTCTCAGAGCCTGTGCTCTCAGATCTAGACACATCATTAGGGGTTCTCAGAGCCTGTGCTCTCAGATCTATATACATCATTAGGGGTTCTCAGAGCCTGTGCTCTCAGATCTATATACATCATTAGGGGTTCTCAGAGTCTGTGCTCTCAGATCTAGACACATCATTAGGGGTTCTCAGAGTCTGTGCTCTCAGATCTAGACACATCATTAGGGGTTCTCAGAGCCTGTGCTCTCAGATCTATCTACATCATTAGGGGTTCTCAGAGCCTGTGCTCTCAGATCTATATACATCATTAGGGGTTCTCAGAGCCTGTGCTCTCAGATCTATATACATCATTAGGGGTTCTCAGAGCCTGTGCTCTCAGATCTATATACATCATTAGGGGTTCTCAGAGTCTGTGCTCTCAGATCTATATACATCATTAGGGGTTCTCAGAGCCTGTGCTCTTGGATGTATACACACCTCTATGGGTTCTCAGAGCCTGTGCTCTCAGATCTATAAACACCACTAGGGGTTCTCAGAGCCTGTGCTCTCAGATCTTTACACATCACTAGGGGTTCTCAGAGCCTGTGCTCTCAGATCCACACGCCACAGGGGTTTTCCCCACAACGAGACTAGCTGTCCATTCACCAGGCTGCACATGTTAAACAGGCAATGCAATGGCATTTCTTTGGTGACCATAAGACCGACGTACATCCACCGAAGCGTTCTCCCTGAGAAAAACAACAAACAAAATGTGGCGTACGGCGTTCAAAGGGCTTCTCTGTTGAGCAGTGTTGTTCTCCAACGTTGCGCTGACATTTAGCCCAGAGGTGTGTCTGCCCAGCTCTTTGACTCGAAGACAGACAGAGCCCTGATGCGGCCTGTATAAAGGCTAGTATTGTTAGAGATCTCGCTGACCCTCAAAGTCACCCCACATAAAAGAACTGATCCTCTCAATGGAGAAGGTTACAACGTCAGATTGATGAGTCCGTGCGCGCGCGTGTGCGTGTGTGTGCGTGTGTGTGTGTGCACCGCTCATGCTAGCTCCTCCACATTCAATGTTAGCGCTATGGCCTGTCCTTCTCCCTTTCCCTCTGACTGCCTGTGTTGTGGGAGTTTGTTTGTGTGTGTGTTTAGAAAATGTCTCCCCGCTCACATGACGCCCTGTGGCAACCCCTAACTAATCGTGCAGGCGCCAGCAGGAGGGGGGTGATCGGGGGGGAGCAGGCACAAGAGGATGGGGAGGGAGGGCGGTCATGCTGGGATGAGGGGGGGGGGGGGGGACACGGGTTGATTTCTGTCACATGACGGGCACATTTCGCCGCCCCATTTCACTCCAACAACCTTTCATTATATCACCCCCGCAGATGTAAATGTGTCACTGGAACGTACCTGTAACGTCCGTGGGTAACGTTGCGGAGCCCACGAACGTCCTTACGACACCCCCTGTGGGCTGGGATGGTGTTGTGACGACTCCCGACCCGGCCTGGTGGGCAAGCGGAGAGAGGCCACATTACTGACCCCACCGACAACCAACCGGGTTCAAATGGATGAATGAGGTCTAATGCGCATCCAGTGGAACATCAGATCAGTACCAGGACCGTTTTAACTGAGATTGTTACAATTAAAACCCAGTCTCCCCCCCCCTATTTTGGGCCTTCAGCCACACGGCTCCCAGGCAGCCTGGAACTCACCCCCACCACGCCAGAATCTTAACCTGAAGGAGGCTTCATGTCCCAACCTTCCCTCCCCATAGTATCGCTCCGGTTTTCTGTGTCCTTTGATACCATGTCTGATTTACAACGTTTTAATGCTCTAATCTCGTGTTTGTACTTATTGCACTTTGCTCTCTGTAGGGTCGTTCCTCGTGTAAAACGTCCTTTGGTGTCTTAAAAGGTGTCCCCCAAATACAATCTAAAGGTAGGGTCTTTTCAGTTGTGATCTTTAGTTCCCGTGACCGGGATATTTCTCATTATTATTTCCTTTTATGGAAGTGGTCATTCTTAAATGAGAGCCTTGACCAATGATATGTCTTGAAACCCTTTTCTTGCTCATGAGCCACAAAGCGCTAAAAGATATGAGACAGGGGGAGATGGAAACAGGCCAGCGGGGAGGACAGTGACAGATAAAATAGTGCAGAGTGGATTCAAAGACAGAGGAACAGAGGCCTCTTTTCTCCAAGTGTCCCTCTATCGCACAGCCTTTCGCAATGCTGTCATCTCTAATGCTCTCCGTCCATTAATAACTCAGTGTGTTTAACAGAGTGTGTGTTTGTGGGTGACTGGGTGTGTGTGAGTGGAAGAGGCAGAGATGGCAACATTTACTCAGTGCTGGAGTGATGAGTGGCCCCAGGCCTTTTTCACAGGGTTGTGAGGAGCCGCTGTGAAATGCACTGGACAAAGGTGGCCGCAGCCCTCCGTGTGTGTGTGTGTGTTTGTGTAACAGTTTTCCTTTCACTTCTGAGGTGTCTACTAGAGTCCCACGTGCCTTGGTTATGTCACACACTTTTTTTGTGGCAAGAATCTGAGCCCCCCAGTCAAAGTTGGTTTGAACTCTGTCAGTACCTGACATGTGGCGTATCACCCAGGGTGTGGGGGGTGATTCATGTGGATTCATTTCGGGCGGTTTTCACTCTAGGTTGTCTGCCTTCACCAGGTTGTCTGCTTATAGCCGCTACACTACACCCACACTAAGATGTCTGCCTCCACCCACTCCTCTTCACCCCCACACCAGGCTGTCTGCCTCCACCCACTCCTCTTCACCCCCACACCAGGCTGTCTGCCTCCACCCACTCCTCTTCCCCCACACCAGGCTGTCTGCCTCCACCCACTCCTCTTCACCCCCACACCAGGCTGTCTGCCTCCACCCACTCCTCTTCACCCCCACACCAGGCTGTCTGCCTCCACCCACTCCTCTGCCACCACGTGCTGCAGATACAATGACAAGTTGTTCTGCCCTCCTCTGTTCTTGGGCTGAGTCCAGCAGCAGTCAGTGTGCTGCCGCTCCACCACTCCTCCCAAATCAGTTTCTGTCTGAGGAATGCCAGGGAGAGAGGAGCGACCAGGGAAGCGTTATACGGCTGTGAGGAGATCAGGAGGGACCAAGGGAAAGACAGAGAGGGAGCAACCTAAATGGAGTAGACAGGAACCAGTTTATTCAGCAGTCCTTACTCCTCCTTACTCTTCCTCACTGCTCCTTGCTCCTCCTCACTCTTCCTCACTCCTCCTTATTCCTCCTTACTCCTAATCACTCCTCCCTACTCCTCCTCACTCTTCCTTACTCCTCCTCACTCCTCCCCCCTTCCCTCTTGCTTCATCTAATTTTGTTTCGCTGGTTTTCGAGCTCTTGATAACTTCTCTTTCCCCTCTCGCCTGCATTCCTCACAGTTTTGTCTTCCTGCCAAGAAAACGAATCAGAAAGCTCCCTCTCTTCTTTCTTTTCTTTGTCTTGCTCTGCTTTGCACTCTCTCTTTCTCTCTCTCTCTTTCTCTCTGTCTCTCTTTCTGTCTCTCTCTGTCTCTCTCTCTCTCCGTGTCTCTTTCTCTCTCTCCCTCCTTTTGTGCTTTGAACTACAGTCCTCTTTGCACTCAGCTTTTCCTGCATCGTTCACTGTAGCCTGTGTGACCCCTGATGTCATGACTACAGCAAAGGCTTCTGGGAAGTGACCCTGAGAAGGCTGTGCATGTGTCCAGCAAGCATTTCTATTGGCCTGGAGAGTGTAGTAATAACATCTGCATCTTCATCAGAGCGATTCTGTAAAGAAACGATTATGTCATGAAGTTACCTTTTTAGAGAGATTCAAACAGACAAAAATATCAAGCCCTTTTACTTTAGTTATTTGATCTGCCTGAACAGTCTACTTATCATGCTCTATAGTTTCCCTTGTTTGATGGTTACACCAATAACTAAACGAAGCCATTTAGATCACTGGTTTTCAATTAATTTCCCACTTTAGTTTTTTGCTCTTTCTCCAGCGGACCGTGACAGTACAGAATATGTTAATTACGAGAGTAAATGGAATAATTCAATCAGTCAATTTGGTGCTGTCTTCATTTTTACATGGGTGATTAAACATGTAACCAAAGCACGGTGTTAAATTGGCAGGGTGCCTCCCTTCTCCCAGAGACCACCGCATTTTTGTGTATGTGTGTGTTTCTGGCATATCCGATTATTCTTACTACATGACTGTAATCTGAGTGTGATTGAAAGGAGTCTGGTCGTGACATTTAGTGGTTTAAGGACCTTTAGCGCCATCCGGTATGCTCTGCGGTCACCCTCTCTCCGCTCGTCTCTCCCCTCATCTCTCCCCTCGTCTCTACCCTCGTCTCTCCTGTTATCACTACAGATATCGTCTTGATAGACACTCATACCAGGAGCAGAATCAGCTGATGTAACACCGCTCTGATGACGAGAGATGGCCCTTTCTGTCCGTATGGGGATGACGGCTGTGGAACGATGACAATCTTCTTAGGCACCCTCCATTTCACAAACACGTACTCCACCCTTTATAGATAGGCAAGCTGTTGTAATCAAGTAGCCTACATGCAAAACAAAACACAAACACACACACGGTTAGATTTTAAACTAAAAACATTGATTTGAGTGAAAAAAATAGGATGGTCTGAAGTGGAAATATGAAATATATTCACATCCACACCGCAATGTTTGATCCACCCTTACTCTCACTTGGTCTTTCGGTATCTCTCTTGGTCTATTGCACTTCACTGTGTAGGCTGGGTTGCTTGGAAATCCCGCAAAAGAAAAGGCAAACACACTACACAGATATTGTCTTATTCCATTGACGTTTATAGCTTTTATCATTATTAAGAAACATGCACAAGATCAAATGGAAGATTTGCTTTTATACTGAGGCTTGACTGAGTACAATGTTTTATCTTGTAGCAATGTATTGCCTGCCTTGTGAATATTTACATCAACAATGCACAAAATCTGTTGGTCTGTTAGTGTCCAACTTAACATGTGGTGACGTGATGAACTGTCACTCACAGAAGTATAGAGCCTGTCTGCATGCTGGACTTCTTCATCTTTTTAGAACTGAAGTTTGACTTCAATAGAACAAGTCATGAAAGTAACAATGATCCCCAAATAGATAGTAAGAATATAAAAGACCAGTTTCTGGTCTTTGTTGTCAGCCTGGAATCAACCCAATGTTAATGTGAGCAAACCCAAAATACAGCACACACATCACTCTAGAATGGCATGCATTGCTACAGCATACAGCCATTTGTAAGATTCCCACCATACAAATGCAGACAAATGCAAATACTGTTACAACAGGTATTAAGATAGTAGATAGAATTATATTTGAAATGGGGTACTTCACAAATATATTGTTAATGTTGCCATATTCATGCTCATGGAGTCAGTGTTTTGCCAATAACCTTCACTTTTTAATTGTTGCTCTGTCTTTGAGATTATATATGCAAAAGGTGGACATTAGAATAAAGTAGATTTGTTGGTACAGTTAGAACAAGGTCTAGTTGGGGCCACAACTAAATTAGATTGTGAACAAGCCCACTGCTGACTGCAGCCTGGGTGACGAGCCCATATTGTTTGACAACTGCAGCAGCTCCATAATTCAAGTCTGTTGAACAGGTGCTTTGTGTACGTCCTGTTTTGGTTCTACAAAGCTGTGTCTATCATAACATGTAATACTTAATTACATTAACTTTTACCATCATGTTTCTTATCATCAGTCCTAAATGTATTTTCTTCTGTTAGCTGTCTAGCGCCTGCAGTTTGATCTATTTTTCTCAGCACAAGTTAAACAAATAGTTGTTGGTGGTACCACTGGGTCTAAGGGCTGCAAATGAATCCTGTCAGGGAACCTGCAGTAGGACTCTTTGCTGCCAGCCACTCAAAAGAATGATTAAATTAAAGCAAACAGTTTTGGTCAGAATTAACAAATAATTTCCAAACAGCATTATCAGCACATGCTACTGGATTGGCCCGTTTGTTGACAGATGTTGAACACTGGGCTAGTTTACTGGCAATCACTTTAAAATGTTGTCAAACAGCATAGTTGTTTATTTGGCAACGCACATATTTCTTAGTTCTGTCTGACAAATATAACTATGGCTACTTTAGCTTAGAGTAGAGAGTAGAGGTTAGCAAGTTAGCTGTACCAGCACTGCATAAACTACATGCTCATGAAACTTTGGCCCAAGTTTTGGGTTTCTGTCGTTGCTGTCGTTTGTGGAATTGGTTATGTATTATTATCTATGGTTGTGTGGTTCCCAGTAACGGCCGGATGGACGTATCATGACAAGACGCAAGTTGCCACAGCCAAACAAGTTGATTTGGAAACGTTCATCTATTTTGGTGTCCTGTTAGATGTAATTTCAAAGAGATTCTAATTGAATATTATGCGTTAGCCAATCTCAAATAGTGTGAGAGCAACAAACGCTTGAGTTGGCTGGTGTCACAGCCATAATGTATAAGCAACCATGTGCATAAACCACAGAGAGGTTCGTTTATGTTTTTTTGAATAATCATGTTATTTTTCTGCAGTGTTTCTTATTTCCGACCAATTTTACCAGATGCATATCTGCCCCGTCTGCCTGAGGAAGATAAGGACCAGTTGATGCTGCCGTTGCAACATCCCACTGAGCCAATGAGTGAGCAGAATGCCGATCATGAGCAGATAGGCCTGCGGTGCCTCACCTCCCTCCCCCCTGCCTCCCCCATCTCTCGCCTCACCCTGCGATGGCTGTGATAATCTCTGTCTCCAAGGGAGACAGGCTTCTGTCAGGTACGCAGCGAGCGGGTTAGGGGGGGACTGAGGCCAAGGGTCTCGGCAGGGGTTGTGTCCCGGCACCAGGGGGTTGCCGTGGTTAACGCCAGACTCCTCCCCCCTGAAGCTGGCTGCAGGCTTCCAGGAACAAATCTCCACCGCTTCCATCAGCGACTCCTTACTACGCCTCACCGTTGGTTCCATTTCTTTCTCTCCCCTCAAATTGTTTTTTTTTCTGATTGTTGTTGAATTCCCACAAACCCTGAGAACAGAGGCCCACAGTTGCCTTTGTTTGTCCTCGTCATCATGATACAAGCTTTTTTTTTCGCCCCGGCTTCTGAGGATTAGACGATCAGATAGTGTTTGTTTACACGGACAGCGCTGTAGTGCTGAGGGCTGAGACACAACAGAAACTACAGCGGCGCACAAACAAGGCGTTGCGTTGGCTCGGAATGTCCTCACCTGAGAGGCTCTCTTTCTGCATGACCGCCGAGCCTCAGGGCCTGTAATGAGGCCTAGCCGACCGGCTCCTGACGCCGGCTCACGAACGAGTACCGCAGCTATTTGTTTGGTCTCTGGTGCATTTCTGTAGTCTGTACGTCCTAAGATGTTTTTTTCCACCGTCTGTCTACGTGGTCTCCACGAGGCTGTGGGTTTTGGGAGACATCGGAGCTCCGTGAGGCTGCGTGGTTTTATGAGACATCACAGCTCCACAAGGCTGCATGGTTTTATGAGACATCACAGCTCCATGAGGCTGCATGGTTTTATGAGACATCACAGCTCCACGAGGCTGCGTGGTTTTATGAGACATCACAGCTCCACAAGGCTGCATGGTTTTGTGAGACATCACAGCTCCATGAGGCTGCGTGGTTTTATGAGACATCACAGCTCCACAAGGCTGCGTGGTTTTATGAGACATCACAGCTCTATGAGGCTGCATGGTTTTATGGGACGTTACAGCTCCACGAGGCTGGGTGGTTTTATGAGACATCACAGCTCAATGAGGTTGCATGGTTTTATGAGACGTTACAGCTCCACGAGGCTGGGATTTGTTTGAGGTTACAGCTCCACCAAGCTGGGATTTGTTTGAGGTTACAGCTCCACCAAGCTGGGATTTGTTTGAGGTTACAGCTCCACCAAGCTGGGATTTGTTTGAGGTTACAGCTCCACCAAGCTGGGATTTGTTTGAGGTTACAGCTCCACCAAGCTGGGATTTGTTTGAGGTTACAGCTCCACCAAG
>JACXGK010010688.1:0-17436 GCA_016801125.1 Novumbra hubbsi | reverse complement strand
AGGGTGAAGTGAAACCTGGTAAAAAACAGGGCCCACCTGGCCTGACGCGGGTTCAGCCTCCTCGCCGAACGGATATACTCCAGGTTGCGGTGGTCAGTCAGGACGAGAAAAGGGTGTTTAGCCCCCTCGAGCCAATGCCTCCAAGCCGACAGAGCCATGACAACCGCAAGCAACTCACGATTACCCACGTCGTAATTCTACTCCGCCGCACTGAGCCTCCTCGAGAGGAAAGCACAGGGGCGGAGCTTAGGTGGGACACCCGACCGCTGGGAGAGCACGGCCCCCATCCCAAGCTCGGACGCATCCACCTCTACGATAAACGGTAACTCTGGATCAGGGTGCGCCAACACCGGAGCAGAGGAGAACAAAGATTTCAGTGAGCGATAAGCCTGCTCCGCCTCCGACGACGACTAGTGCAAACGGGTCAGCGCACCCTTTAACAGTGAGGTAATCGGAGCTGCCACAGTGCCAAAACCCCGGATAAATCGACGGTAATAATTGGCAAAACCCAGGAATCTTTGGACCTCCTTCACGGAGGTAGGGGATGACCAATTGAGCACGTCCTCTGCGCGCGAGGTTTCCATCTCCACACCCCCGGAGGAAACGCGATATCCCAGGAAAGAGACAGAAGACTGAAAAAACATACACTTCTCGAGTTTGACGAACAGGGTGTGCTCCATCAAACGCTTCTACACCCCGCGAACGGTGTTAACATGTTCGGCGCGCGAAGACGAATATATCAATATATCATCGATATACACGACCACGCCGCGACCAAGCATGTCCCGAAAAATGTAATCAACGAACGATTGAAACACCGACGGAGCATTCATCAAACCATAGGGCATCACCAGATATTCGTAATGCCCAGAAGTCGTGCTAAATGCAGTCTTCCACTCGTCTTCACCACGGATACGCACTAAATTGTAGGCACTCCGCAAGTCCAGTTTCGTAAAGAACCGGGCCCCATGCATCGTCTCCATAAGCGGACCAATCAACAGTAACGGGTAGGTGAATCTCACCGTGACGTCGTTCAGTGCTCGGTAGTCGATGCACGGGCGTAAGCCGCCATCCTTTTTCTTTACGAAAAAGAAACTAGAGGAGGCGGGTGACGTGGATGGGCGAATGTATCCCTGTGCCAGTGCTTCCTTGACGTACGCGGACATCGTCTCCGTCTCAGCCCTGGACAAGGGATAAACGCACCCCCTGGGTAATATCAATATCAATGTAGTTGCCCGGTGCCCCTGAATCGATCATGGCGAGACACCGGCACAAACTGGGGAAATCAGGGAAAGTGACAGGGATTTGGAGATGGTCAGCGGACGGTCCCCACGGAACGAAAGGACGGCTTACCGCCTTAGAAGGAGGGGTGCCCCGTTTGTACCGACCTTTCCTGGATCCCTGATGGTGCGACGGGGCTCCGGCACTCGCGTCTCGACGTGGAGATGGACCACGCACTCGGCTCACCGACGAACCCATCTCCATGGCCTCCACACCTGGTGTTTGCCGCAGTAGTGGTTCGCTGGGCAATGGGCGCCGGACGCGACTCCGAAGGATGTTGTCCAGGCGTGTGGCCATGGAGATGAGCTCCTCCAAGGATGCGGTGGCGTCACGGCACGTTAGCTCCTGTCGGACCTCCACGTCGAGACTACAAACGAATGCGTCCCGAAGCGCTCTCTCACACCATCCCGACTCCTCGCACGGTGCGTCCGGACTGACGCAACAGGAACAGGCGCTCCCCGGCCTTGTGGGGGGTGGTCGAACACCTGCCGGAACTTTTGCACGAACGTGCTATAGTGGTCCAGTTCAGGGCCGGCCCTTCTCCACACCGCGTTAGCCCAGGTTAATGCCTTGTCCGTGAGACACGATATGAGTGACGAGACCCTCTCCCGATCAGACGGAGCATTGGGTCGGGTGCTAAAGGACAGGTCCAGTTGAAGGAGGAACCCTTGACACTCCGAGGCCCGGCCGGCATACAGCCGGGGAAGCGGTATGGTGGCTCCGCTGGTACTGGGTGGTGCACTGACTGCGGGTGGTGGTGTGGGTATCGGCAGCCGGTGCAGGATTTCCGTCACCGCGTCCCGGAGCTGCCCCAGCATGACGTCGTGTTCAGCCATCCGTTGCTCCAGCCCCGGTGACTGAGTAGCCCCTGCTTGGTCCATTCTTTTGGTTCGTTATTCGGTCAGGTGTCGTGAATGAGAGGACCAAACTGCAGGTTTGGCGTAAGGATATTTATTCCTCTGACGGTCAACGGACCCGTCGAAATACTGAAGCCGCGTATATAGGTAATGAATACAGGCTTAATGTGGAACGATATGACGTCTAGCACAAACGTGCTCACACAAAACAGAAATACAATAACGAACGCAGAGACAAGACACATGAGGGATTAAATAGGCAGGCAATGAGCCGCAGCTGGTTGGAATCAGGGAGGGATGCGTTCACAGGACATGGGTAACAAGACAAACACGGAGGGTGGTGCCTAGAAGGCCGGCGACGTCAAACGCCGGGGTGCCACGCGCACAGGGGAGTGGCCTCCACTAGGCGGTGACGTGACAGAAGCAGTCACAAAAACCATCAAGCGCTATGATGAAACTAGCTTTAGAGTACCACCACAAGAAAGGTTACCTTTGCTGCAGAGGATAAATTCAAGAGCTTTCAGCCTCAGATGTCATAAACAAGATGTCCCTCAGGTTGGAGCTCAAATAAATGCTATATAGAGTTCAAGTAACAGACACATCTCAACAATGACTGTTCAGAGGAGCCAGTTTAA
Organism: Novumbra hubbsi; assembly: GCA_016801125.1. Taxonomy (NCBI): domain Eukaryota; kingdom Metazoa; phylum Chordata; class Actinopteri; order Esociformes; family Umbridae; genus Novumbra; species Novumbra hubbsi. The sequence continues at coordinate 14,663 of JACXGK010010688.1, read as the reverse complement.
ATCAGACTTTCATGGTTGATTTGTTGTAAAGAAACCACTACCAAAGGACACAAATACGAAGAGACTTGCTTGGGCCACATATAACCTTAGACCGGTGGAAATCTTTCCTTTCATCTGACAAGTTCAAATTTGAGATATTTGGTTCCAGCCACCATGTCTTTGTTTGGTGCAGAGTGTGTGTAAATGGATGATCAATGCATGCATGGTTCCCACCAAAATGGAAGATGTATTATGGTCTGGAAGTGCTTTGCTTGTAAAACTGTTTGTGATTTATTTAGAATTCAAGGCACACTCAATTGGAATTGCTTCTACAGAATTTTGCATTGCAACACCATCGTTATACAAACAGCCTGATATTTTATCCGTAGATCATTCACACGATGTAGCGCGCCGATGTAGCGCGCCCACTTCACAGTGTATTCACAATAATACACTCATACACTCATTGCATTGCGATCTTACTTACATTCACACTTTGTACGAGTACGCGTTTTACAAACATACTCCACAATTCAACCTCTTGTTTAGACATCTTCCCACTTTTCGGTCACAATTTTAACAGATTGATTAAAACAGACAAGGATCAATTTAACATTTACAGATTAAAATGAAAAAAATGTAGATAAAAGTTTAAAGGAAAATTAAGAATGATTTAAAAAAAATAATGAAAATGTAAAAGTCTGGTTTAGGGTTTCCATGTTGCTTTTAATGTATCTATTAAAGCTATAGGGCACATTTTGTGGTCAAGCCCTCAGTCATAGGCACGTGAAAACATGAGTGTTTTTAACCCAGACTTGAAAATGGATAGGTTTGGGGCTCTTCTGGTAGCTTGTTCCAGCTGTGTGCCGCATAGCTACTAAATGCAGCTTTGCCATGTTTAGTTTGGACTCTGGGCTCTATGAGCTGGCCTGAATTTATAGATCTTAGAGGCCTGCTTGGTTGATATTCTTCAAACATATCAGATAAGTATTCAGGCCCTAAACCATTCAGTGATTTGTAGACTAAAAGCATCACCTTAAAATCTATTCTATAACTGACTGGAAGCCAATGCAAAGATCTAAGAATCAGAGTAATGTGTTCTGTTCTCTTGGTCCCGGTTTGCATTCTTGCTGCAGCATTTTGAATGAGCTGCAGCTTTTTTGTAGTCTTTTTGGGAAGTCCAGTTAAAAGCCCATTACAGTAGTCAACTCTACTAGAGATAAAAGCATGGATAAGCTTTTCTTGGTCTTGACATCCATAAACAAAGCGGGACAGCATGCCCTTGATTCTATCCATATTTTTAAGTTGATAGAATGCTGTTTTGGTGACCTTCAGAGTCTATTAGAACACCAAGATCACGCACTTGGTCTCTGGTCTTTAGGGCCGAGAATCAATCTCTTTAGTAATACTTGTTCTGTTGTTTGTGTTGTCAAATACAAAAATCTCAGTTTTATCTTGGTTTAATTGTAGAAAATGTTGGTTCATCCAGGTATTTACTTGTTCTATGCAGTGACACAATGTGTCTATTGAGCTATAGTCTGATGGTTCGAGAGCCATATATATTTGAGTATCATCTGCATAGCTATGGTAGTTGATGTTGTTGTTCTGTAGAATTTGGCCCAGAGGTAGCATATGGAGATTGAACAGAAGCGGTCTGAAAAATGATCCCTGGGGAATTCCGCATGTCATAGCCACCCTATCAGATTTGTGATTGCCAAAGTAACTTCGACCATCCAAATAAGACCTAAACCAATTGAGGGCTGTCTCGGACAGTCCTACCCAATTTTCCAGCCTGTCGACATGAGTTCTGTGGTCTACAGTATCAAATGCAGCACTGAGATCTAATAGAACAAGGACTGTTATTTTATCTGAATCATTATTCAGCCGTATATCATTCAGAACTTTAATCAGAGCCATTTCAGTACTGTGGTGAGGTCGGAAGTCTGACTGAAATTTGTCTAGGAGACCATTTGAGTTCACAAAGCTGCTGAGTTGATTGAAAACAACCTTCTCAATGATCTTGGCTATGAAAGGGATATTTGAAATATGTCTATAGTTGTTTAATTTAGATGCATCCAGTGTTCTCTTTTTTAATAGAGGTTTAATGGCAGCTGTTTTTAGGGATTGTGAAAAGATTTCTGATTTCAAGGAGCTATTGACTATTTGCTGTAGGTCCATTATTATAGAGTTAAGAATAGTTTTAAAAAAGTCAGAGGGCAGGTGTCGAGACAACATTTGGACGCTTTAAGATGATGAACTGTTTCCTCTAGAGTTTTTTGATCAACTGCATTAAAAACCGACATAATAACTGAATTATGTCCTGGTGGTTTTAGTGATGGTACAGTGTCATTGTTTGTTTGAGTTGTACTGATGCTCAGTCTAATACTTTAGATTTTTTCACCAAATTAACACGCTAATTCATTACATTAACTGTAGACTCATGTTTTGATGATGTCTGACTTAGTGGGTTTGTAAGCTTGTCAACCATAGCAAATAGCGTGCGGGTATTGTTGATATTGTTGTTTATCATTTCCAATAAATGTTCCTGCCTAGCCTTGGTAACTCATAATTGAAGCAACATAGGCTTTGTTTATGGATGTCATAGTCGATTTGAAGTTTAGTTTTTTTCCACTTACGTCCCATTTTCCTACATTCTCTTTTCAGGGCAGTTATCGCTACCTTGTTTCTCCAAGGTGCTTTCTGTTTGCTCTGAGTTTTCTTTACCTTTATCGGTGCAACATGATCCATGACATTCAATATTTTGAAGTTAAAGTCATCCTGTAACGCATAGGGTAGCACGGTGCCGGTTGGTGGTGGTATTTTGGGTGCACTTTTATTTTGAAGCACACTTTGGTCACTTCGGACATTATGCGCAATCTGTAATTTCTTTGTGTGTTTATATGTCCTTTGTTTCTGTCACCGGGTGTTGCTCATTGTGGATATCATGTTTGAAAGTAAGTCCCGTCACGTTTGGTGTTTGTCTTGTCTTATTTTCATTTCAATTCAATTCAATTATTTTAATCATTTGATAGCAAACATTTTAAGTATTTGTTATTTGAGATAATTTCTGTGTTATATATATGCTAAGCCCAAAGGCAGGATGGTCAGATTCTTTAAGTGATTGTTGGACATCCCATTTCAAAACCATGGGCATTAATATGGAGCTGGCCCTCACTTTGGCCCTTAATTTCCACAAAATCTTGAGTGTTACTGTACTTATTCAGCCAAAATAGCATTTGTGAGGTTAGACACTGATGGTGAATGAGAAGGCCTGGCTCACAATTGCTGTGCCGTTTCATCCCAAGGTGTTCAGTGGGGCTGTGGTCAGGGCTCTGTGGAGGCCGCTCGGGTTCCTCCACACTAACCGTATCAAACCATGTACCCCCTTTATGGACCCCGCTTTGTGCACAGGTCATGCTGGAACAGGAAAGGGGCCTTCCTCGAAGTGTTGCCACACATTTAGAAGAATCCAATTGTCTAAAAGATATTTGTATTCTGTAGCAATATGATGACTTCGTGGAAATAAGAGGCCTAGCCCAAACCATGAAACACAGCCCCAGACCATTTTCCCTCCACCAAACTTTATAGTAGGCGCGTTATGGTAGGTGACATTCTCCTGTAATCTGCCAAACCCAGATTTTTCCATCCATCTGCCAGATAGTGAAGCATGATTCATCACTCCAGAGAACACATCTCCAATGCTACAGAGTACTGTGGGGCTTTTCCCCGCTCCAGCTGACACTTGACATTGTGCATATTGATGTGAGACTTGTGTACAGCTGCTCAGCCATGGATACCCATTCTGCAAAGTTCCTGAAGGACAGTTCACGTGCTGATGTTGCTTCCAGAGGTTGTGCAACAGGTGATAGGCAATTTGTATATGCTATGTGCTTCAGTGGCCACGCCCTGTGCGTTTGAGTGATCTAGATCCTGAATCTTACACTTCACAATTATTGCGCTTACATTTGACCAGGGCAGATCTTGTAGGGCAGACATTTCATGAACTGACCTTAAACGTGGCATTATGACAGTGCCAAATAGTTTATGAAAGAATTAAAGTATCCAACTGGTATCCACGCCTGAAGAACTGTATTTGTAATCAAGTACTTTCTTAACCCATAGTATTCATAAAGTATTACATCCTGTGTCATAAAATAAATTAGTCCAAGACTAGAGAACAACCTCTTAGACTGGCCTTAATTTCCGGAGAATTTACTTGAACTTATGCATAAAAAATCTGATTTCTATGCCTCAACAGCTCTGCCACAAGGGCTTATATTGTATTTTGTGACTGTTACTGGACGTAATGCAATTGTTTCTGCTTTAATTGACCACTCAGCCATCTGGCCATCCCAATCAACAGCATCTTTTTCCCAACCAAGATCATTTGCACATTAATTGAGTTGAACCCTTTTCTGTTAACATAGTTAAACTCATTTAGGGATGGTGTTTTAATGGCAATATGACCTTAGAGTGGTAGTGCAAATGGAATTTGCCTGCTACCACAGAGACTGAACAAATGGCGGTGGATGATACATTCCCCAGTCTCTGTGCTGTGTGTTTGTATGTGTGGGTGCTGTGCCTTTACAGAGGGCACCAACCAAGCTCATCTCCCACACTCCCATTATTGCTCCCAGCTGGATCCAGTTCTCATCATCCAATCCTATCGTTCAATTAGCTGTACAACTGCCCTGGTGTTTTCTACTCCTGAGCTCTTGGCCCAATCTCATCATCCAACCACCAAGGCCCAGTGTGTGGGAAAGAAGAGAGAAACCTGCCAAGAGTGCAATAAGTGTGATGTTAGCCTGGAACATGACTACTGTGCCTGTCCCTAAACCAGCTTCACTGTACATTGTCATTTCAAGAAAATAAGTACCTCAAAAACCAAATAGAATATTTAGGGAAAGGAGTCCAGGAGTTGCAAGTACAGCATTTTTGAGAATGGTGCTTGACCGTCTCTTTGAGGTATGTGGGTTATAAGTTCCTGGGTGGCTGGTAGCCAACTCAGCACAAACGTGTGTTCGGTACGGTCTGATGGATTGTGACACCCTATCGGGTGTCAAAAGGGGTATATCAAATTTCTTCTGCTTTATTCTTCGGTTTACTTTGTCTTTATTTTTATAGTTTTATATTTATTGCTTGCACAGCAGCTGCCTGTATATTCACACCTAGTTTTTTTGAAAAAGGGGATTGTGAGGTAGGGTTTGTTTTTAAAAATTTTGTGCAAGTCTTTCAGTGACTAGGTTGAGCAGTTAAGCTTGGGTGTCTCTTTATGCAACTGCAGTGGATAAATAGAGAAACTCATAACCGCACCACAGATGTCAAGGACAAGGACCCGTATATATGAAAATTGCATTTACTATTAAAATCCATCTGTTATTAATAAAACATGATTGTTGCCAAGAATCAGACCTCTTGTCTTAAATACCAGATTTGAACATGCAACTCTAACAAAATCAAAGAACAAAAATCAGAAATCCCCTAACCAAAACTTTCCTAACAAAATAATAACGTCCCTGGCTACTCTAAGAAATACAAGGGGTGGTCCGCCCAGGTCTTACCTAGTGTGCATAGACAATTAACTCCTACGGGAAATGTATGCCCGCGGGCCTCTTGCCTACACACTCCCAGGGTGCGGTACCCTTCCCCCTTGGGAACAAACAAACAGAGGGTTATCCTTAACAAACAAAACACCAGGGTCAAAACTACAAAGTACACTTAAACAGAACAGGTACCACCAAACAAACCACCAAACTAAAAACCCCAAACCCCATGCTAACAAACTAACTAATCTAATTAAGCTCCAAGCACTAACAAACAAGCCCCAAACAGCGATCTGAACAGCAACAAACCGAATCATAGACAGACAGAGATTTGAACAGAGCTGAAACTGGTGGGTGGTGGATGGAGGGATCTTATACTGCGGATGGAAGGACGTGATTGCTTGATGGGGACTGGAACCAGCTGAATACTATAACGGGAGGGAGATGAACTTGATTGATGGCACCTGTGCAGACAAAGGGGAACAAACAGCAACACACAAACACACAGCAACACAGACACTGGGAAACGTAACACATACTAACGTAACACTTATGTATGACGATGTATACATCTTAAATCCTTTCTTCAACTTGCTAGCTGAAGCCTTGCAAATAATCTTGCAAATATGATTAACATTGTTGACATTCATTCTAGGCAACTCGTGTAAACACCTTGAATAAAAGAGTGCCATTACTTTTAATACGACTGCGGCACAATCGTAAATTCAGGAGAAGTATTGAGGATAATACGAAAAGAGTTGTGCAGGGAGCCCATTCCGCACGTAGCTCGAACCTCTCTTCTGATTGGCTTTATTATATTTTCCCTCACTGAACAACACACAGCCAATTACAGAAATAATAGAGATTAAAATGAAACCAGTCAGAAAAATATATTATTCAAGTATTTCAACCACGATCGACTGTTTGGTGACTTTCTTTCCCTAATGCCCCTTTGCCTACTTGGTTCCCTGAATGTCTAACTACTGTCTAGCCCTTGAAACGGTATCTATCATGACCATCAACATTCTGCCAAGTACAACTGACTATACTCATTGCACATTGTGTCCAGTTCTAAGTTATAGAAATGTCTTTATGAAGCTGCTGGAGCTGAAACCGGTCTAAGTTGATACTTAGCTCTGATTATTCTCTGTTACTAGATTCATGGCTAGACTACGTACCAATCAAAATAATGATTGAAAGAACTGACTTCACAAGAGAAGTCAATGCACGACAAATTATACCAGTAGTATGCACTGAATAGTAGGTTGCGACAGTAATTGAATTTACATATTTTTGGTCAATCCCTGGACTATGGTAGGCCCCTAATGCAGTTCTCTTTCAGCGTGAGTGCGATGTAGTCAAACATTAACTAGGAATAGATACTCTGTGTATGATCTTCCAACTCCATTTACACTCGACAACTTGTCTGATCAACATGAAACTATACCTTTTTACGTTGTTTCTGGGGATATGTGTGAATGTGGCAGCTCCAGCTGCTCTGAGCGGTAAGAAATATTCAACTCTAACTTTAACTGTTTTGTTTACATGCTTAAACTGTCACATTTTTGTGTAATCAGAATTTGCAAGGTATTACCTATAACACAAACAGATTGCAAACAACTAATTAATTAATTTGATAATAAGTTGTCTTCATCCAAAGTTCTGACCAAAGATTTCTGCATTTCAGAAATACAAGTGGATAAGAGATATGTTAGAAAACTAGTGTCATATATTAAATAAAAGTGGATAGGCGAGATGCTAGAAAACTGGGGTCATATATTAAATAAACAAATTGAGAATAATTCTTTATTTAGGAATAAGAAAGGCAACTAATGCAATTTGAAGACCAGTATGTTGACAGCTGTGCCATGAAGGTTGCATAATAGGGGAGATGTTTAATGCCTTGAATCCTCTGCATGTTTATGAACTGATACACAAAACCCTTAATTCAACTCTTTTAAAATGGGGTAAACATAACCACATCACTGTAGTTTCTGCTTAGAAAACACAGTATCAATGGTTATTGCACCCCTGCATTTTTCTTTTGATGATTACATGTTCAGGAGAGGCATTTACTGGTGCTGTTCGTTGATGGAAAGCTATTGTCAGTTAATAATCAATTGAAATTGTTTCATCTGAACTATGAATTTGAGATTAGGAGGAAACCAATTTTGCATAGAAGGTAGGGGTGTGAATCCGAAACCCAGTCAATTTCTCATGTAACCACTACACGCCTCAAGCAAAACAACTAAGCCTGTAGGGCAAACAAGTGGGAAGTGGGAAGTTTTCTAATTAGAGCACTGGAATCATTTCTATTTGGGCCAAGCTTGCTTTTAAAAGGTAACTCTCCAGAAATCCTTACTCTCTGAATGGTACAAGTATTTACCCCCTTGGACCTTCACATTTTATTGTGGGGTTACAAGTTTTTGCACCTGATCAACACAAAAAGTCCACAATGTCAAAATGATTTTTCCCCTTATTAAGTATAAACGTAAAAATAACAATTGCTTACGTGTGCAACCGTTCTTGACAATATTTATTAGAGATACCTTTGGCAGCAATTACAGCCATAAGTCTATTTAGATACATTTCTTCAAGCTTTGCTGAACATAACAATTGTTACCCATTATAAAATGTTTACCAGGCTTTTTTAAAATGTATGCACTTGTTATGTTCTCTGGAGAAGATCTGATGAAGGACTGAAATGTAAAATGCAACAGGAAGCCCTGATATAATTTTTTATGTATTTCTGTCATGTAATATTGTCTTCTAAAAGTAGTATCACATAAGTAAAATGTATGAACAAGATAATGGAAATGTACAAACAATACGTTATGAAATAGCTTTGGAAATTATAACATTACAATCTGTGTCCTACTAATTTAACTGCAGTTGGGTGTCTTTAATATGTTTATTGTATGTCCATTATAATGTAACATTGTTATGATACAGAGCTGATTTCACAGAATTCTAACACATCTCTAACAAAATATTGTTAAACAGTTGTTTCACAATCACTGTGTCTAAAGGTTTTTTTCTCGGCTCCCATGTCAGTGTGTTCTGGACCGCTTCCAAATGTGCCTAATGCTGTGGTCACTGAAGAAAGCAAGAAAAACGAGTACAAAGCTGGTGACACTATTTACTTCTCTTGCAATTTTGGCTACATAATAGCAGGTAGAATATCCTATATGTGTGGAAATAAAAGATGGCTGTCACCGTCATCTACTAAGAAAGGATGCTCACGTGAGTAAAAACCATTGAATAAACTGTAATACATATAATGTTATGTTTAAGTGCATTTTCCCAAAACTGTCACGTGTAGGCCAGACATCGGGACACAGGCACAGAGCAGCTACAAAATTCATGCTTTATTGGAGTTTCTACTTAGCAAACTTGACTGACCGAAAACAGCAAAAACTATACTGGCCATAACAGAGGCAACTAAAGCACAAACAAAAATCCACCAACTGAAGGAAAACCAGGCAACTTAAGTAGTCTCCCCAATTAGGGACCACTTAGGGTGGTCTACTGGCAGGTCCTGACTGTGAGCCCTGGGCACGCAAAGATGGCCAGGGGCCCCCATCCAGGACATGGTAATAACTGCCAACAGTGTAAAGATATTTTATTCTCTAACAAACCATGATCATGAACAAACCGTTTTCTGCTGTCTCTTGACATCTAGCTAAACCATGTGAGCTCCCTGATGAAACTGCCAATGGCCACTACCTCATCCAAGTTGGGGATGATTTTGTCTTTGGAGCCACTATCAAATACACTTGCAATGATGGGTATGCAGAAAAACAGGGATTTGTTTGTTTAAAGAGTGCATATCATTGTATTTTTAAAGGATCACCCAAAACCAACTAATATAAACGTATCACTTTGTCTACAGTTATCAAATGGTGAGCAAAACTGACAACAGAACTTGCATGCTGGAAGGATGGAGCAACCACTTGCCCATATGTGAAGGTAACCATGTTTATTTATTGTTCATTTATGGAATATTAAAAAAAAATTACACTGTGCTTCTTTCCTCATAAAACACACAGTACATTATATTTAACTTAGAGAACTACCCAATACACAGTATGTGTTTTTTTCCCTTAGTGGTGAGTTGTGTCCCTGAAGCTACAGATGGAAGGGTGGTTGTGAGTGGAATTCCGGATGATAACACTCCTATACTGTTTGGACATGAGCTCAGTTTCAACTGCCCCAAACCTGAACACCAACTAAAAGGAAACCCGCAGGTTGAATGTTCTGCAGGGGGAAGGTGGAACAAACCTTTCCCCACCTGTGAAGGTAAACATTTTACATCAGCCAAAACAGATCAGCTTATGACACCAATATATTCTACAGTATTCAGACATTTTTATCCCTTTTTCTGATTCACAGATGTGACTTGTAAATATGGAGAGATTCATAATAATGTGATTGTAGAAGGAGGTCCCCCAAACAACATCACCATGAAATATGGAAATAAGCTAAAATTTGAATGCAGCAATCCAAAATACATTTTGCATGGGGAATCAGAGGTTGTCTGCTCAACCAATGGACATTGGAGTCACCCCTTTCCAACGTGCAATGGTAAAACCTATTGCTTTATTTTCTTTAAAACGTTTGGAAAATAATGGCACCCAAGCAGTGACTATATATTAAAGTAGATTTACAATAAACACCTCTCTAACGCCAACTAACACACAACATGCTATGTTTAACATTTTAGAAAGGGCAGACAATTTCAAAACATTTTGTTTTTCTAGATGGTTATATTTCATTACTCATGTTATCACTCGTGTCTTTCTAGAGCCAGCAAATGTCTGTGGACCTCCTCCAAATCTCAACAATGGAGACACAGTGCACCGTAAAGACCAGTACAGGAATGGTGAATCCGTGGAATATAAGTGCCAGAAATACTACATCCGCAGTGGTGAATCCCACAAAACATGTCGTAACGGCATCTGGGTTGGACAGATTACCTGCCTGGGTATGTAGCCATCTTAAACAATCAGCCTTTTTTCCAGCTACTCACTACTGATGATGGGAAATGATTGGATGAAGGTTTGGGCCAATTCCAGGAATGGAAGTACAATTTATGATTAAATCTGGAATTTAAGGCCTTTGATGATTGTCTGATTGCATAATTCCTATCAAATTAATCAACGTATACCATGTGGGCCCACTGGTCTTTTAGTACAGCACAGTTTTAGTACAAGTTCTGATCAATACGTTCCATCTTGTCTTTCAGAACCTTGCACTGTGAATGATCAGCTGATGGCCGAACGGAATATTGCATTTGCCTATTACACAGAAGATTCTAATAAGCTTTATGCTACACATAATGATTGGATCACATTTAAGTGCATTGGTAATAAACGTGGTACACCAGACAGCGTAGCTTTCCGTCAGAAGTGTTTAAATGGGTTCATGAACTTGCCTCAATGCCAATAGTTGCATCAACTTATTTAAATTGATGTCTATACTTGCTTTTTGATAATGTTAATAGTTAACTACTGTCAATAAAAGTTCATCCAATTTCCTTGGACAAATTATTTGAGCTAACTAAGCAACACTGACAAGCAAATAAATGTTCTTCCCGGTGATGAAAGTAAAGTTTCACTGGTACATTTTAGTGAAATTTATGTCTATGCATGATTTTTGATCATGTCAGTAGATAACCACTTTCAATAGTTTGCTCAAATATTTTGTTCTTGGAATTTGGGTAAACTACGCAACACTGACAAACAGATCAATGTTATTCCTTTTGAGGACATTAAAGTTCCACTGGTTTATAGTACCCTTAATTAGTTGTCTCCTTCTTGTTACCGAGCAGCCCATTTACTAAAATTTGGAGCATGTTTAAACTGTTCACTCAGGACATAATCAAAAACAAGATTTGGAAAAAGACTAATGCAGAAAGCTAGCAGATGACAACACTCGTTATTAAATCAGATGTTTTCTTTACAGCAGGAAGCAGTTGAAATTAAAATGAATCTCAAAGCAGCAGAATTTTTTGAGTTTCATTTATGTGCACATATCTGTTTCAATGGCTAAATGCTTCATATACAAACATTTACAAAAAGCTAAGACATTCCATTTATTAACATCAATAAACAATCCCAAAAATACCAGGACCAGATATTAAATCAATGTTACCAAAATATATATTTTTAAAGCATAATGGCATCGGAAATCATCTGTAAGCTGGTTCTTTCTGAGAACCTAGGCAGGTGTGAATCTGAGAAATGGAAAATTAAATATTAAAAACATATATTGTTGCAACATGGGAAATGATGGACAACTGGTTCATAAAGCATTACATTTTTTTAACTCCTTGTAGATTGTTGTAGAAGGTTCTTAGCAGTTATCTAGTTGGCAAAAAGTTGGCAATATCTAACTTATTTGCGGTATATTAATAAAATGAAACTTTCCAAACATTTCAGAAGATATGGCAATACCAGTAGAAAGACTTGTACAATGCAAATCTTCTCCCCTTGAAATAGAAAACAATAAACAGAATAAGAGAGCCTGATGACAGAGGTTGTAGATTAGTTCAAATAATTTGAATCTAAAATAAATGTGTGAAAAGCATATAAAATCAGCTTTTCAGTGAGTTGGGTTTTAGTTTGGCTTCATGTCACAAGTAGTGTTTTGAAGTGAGGCATTATTCACCGTTACTGCATGGTTAAGATCAGAATAAGAATTAGAAACAGCTTTATTGCCAAGTACATTTACACATACAAGGAATTGTCTTTGGTGCTGTGGTGCATGACAGAAAAACACAAGTAGTATGAGGTAAAATTACAGTAAATATAAAATGTGCAAACGTTTACCTAAGTTGAAAAGTGCAATGTGCATGAAGGTAGTCCAGAGAAATGCATTAATGTAATGCACTATGTAGAATTAAAGTTATGAGTTTAAGTTATGGGGCAGAGAGTCTCAATGTCAGTGGAGGTCGTTTGGCCTTTTTGTTGAGGCCAGCTGCTGATGGGAAGAAGCAGTTTTTGTGGCGGAAGGTGTTGGTCCTAATGGATCTTAGTCTCCTACCAAATGGAAGTGGCTGAAACAGTTTGTGTCCAGGGTTGGAGGGGTTAGCCACACACTTCTAGTGCGCCTCAGGGTCCTGGTGGTGTACAGGTCCTCGAGGGATGGCAGATTGCAGCCAATCACCTTCTCAGCAGATCGAATGCTGCAGTCTGCTCATGTCCTTGGCAGTAGCAGCAGCGTATCAGATGGTGATGGAGGAGGTGAGGATGGACTCAATGATGGCTGTGTAGAAGTGCACCAACATTGTCTTTGGCAGGTTGAACTTCTTCAGCTGCCGCAGGAAGTATATCCTATGCTGTGCTTTTTGGTAATGGATGTGCATTGAAAGGGCCTGTGAACATGGCCTTAGTATAACCCAATTATTTTGCCTCCCTGGACATTTCACCCGAAACTACTAGGGATCACATGAAATTACAATGAAAAACAATTCAATGTCACCCAACCACAAAACAATAACAAAAACACAAAAGCAGTGAAACCCCATGGATCGCAAAACATGGCATAATGATAAGAACTTTTTCACCAGATCAAAACTGCCTGTCAATTAGGCTTAAAACTGCCTAATCCTGATGAACATTTGTAAAACAGTGAGAAAGAAACATACGCTGCACAATGGACATCATTACTTACTTAGGCATTGGCCTGGATTTTCCGTGCCGTTGCCTGGACGATAAAGCTTCCGTTATTGGATGCTTTCATTTTCTGCTTAACCACATTCATCTCTACCTCCCTCTTGTGTTTGCCTGCAATGTGGCCTAAAGTAACACTGCATGATACCAAACTGTATTATATTATATGGCATGGTGGGCCAAATCAAAGGTCTCCTTGTATGGGCACCCCTGGCCTAGAGACAACAATATAGAAATAACATGTGCCACGCTAAAATTATAAGCATACTGGAGTTTGTCTCGCTTAACCAACAAAATTTAATTCCAAAAGTTTTTTTTGTTTTTTGATGCAGGCAAATAATGTTTTTCTTTTTATTATTTCAACATTTTCCCCTTGAAATATATTCAAATTGGACACCCTGTTACCAACAATAATGTCATTTTTAACAACACAGAAAACTTTTTCTAAAAAAATATGACGCAAAATCCTGAAGATATTATGAAGTTGTATAGTCTTTAACAAAGCTTACAAATGTCATTTATAAAGTAAAAACAAATAAAATCCTGGACCTACTACTTAGTGGCGCAGCCTTTGACCAAGACAAGTTATAATTCAACATTATTAGGGGTGTAGTCCACAAACTATTGTTTAGACCCACAGATCCAGCGGGTAAAATAAGTATTGAACATGTCACCATTCTTCTCAGTAAATATATTTCCAAAGGTGCTATTGACATGAATTGTCACCATATGTTGGTAACAACCCAAGGAACCAAAACAAATATGTTCAGAATTATGTTATGTGTAGGAATGTGTCAGTGCAAATTAATATCAGCTGGTTCAGTCACAGCTGATGGTCTATAAAATAAGTTTCTACCAAGGTGTCACACAAGAATCATTTAGTTTAAAGTTGGCTGCACAACTTTTGGACAAGCTTGTGAAATACTGAGAGAATATCGTCTGGTCAGATGAGAGCAAAATTTACTCTTTGGATGTCATAATACACACCATGTTTGGAGGACAAATGGCACTGCTCATCATCCCAAAAACACCATACCAACAGTGAAGTTTGGAGGTGAGAACATCATGGTGAGGCGTTGTTTTTCAGCATACGGTACTGGCTAACTTCACATAATTGAAGGAAGAATTAATGGAATTTACAGAGACATTCTTGAAAAAAATCTGCTGCCATCTACTAGGATGATAGGTGGACATTTCAGCAAGACAATGATCCCAAACACACAAACGGCAGCTGGGGTGATGTGCACGGCGTCGTGTTGGGATTGTGCAAAGCTAGAAAAAGCCCTTCATCAATGAAAAGCAAAAGAAGCAGGGCTGAGGTTTACAAAAAAACATAAGGATGGGACAGTAAGGGACTGGAGTCCAATTTTCAGCTTTCCCCTACACCTAGTCGTCTAATGGTTAGACGAGGAGAGGCCTACAAGCTACAGTGTCTCGCACCCACTGTGAAATTTGGTGGAGGATTTGT
>JACXGK010010687.1:0-17440 GCA_016801125.1 Novumbra hubbsi | reverse complement strand
TTATCAGCTATGTCCTGGGTTATCAGCTATGTCCTGGGTTATCAGCTATGTCCTGGGCTATCAGCTATGTCCTGGGTTATCAGCTATGTCCTGGGTTATCAGCTATGTCCTGGGTTATCAGCTATGTCCTGGGCTATCAGCTATGTCCTGGGTTATCAGCTATGTCCTGGGTTAGCACTTATAACCCAGGTTAGCACCTATAACCCAGGTTAGCAACTATATCCTGGGCTATATCTATATCCTGGGTTATTCTTAAAGCTCCTCTTCTCCCCTCCACTCTCCATATCATTCTCCTCTTCTCCCCACTAATTTCTCCACACCTTCCCTTCTCGTCACCCCTCTTCCTTCCTTTTCGTTCCCCCTCTTCTCACCAACCCTCTCTCCTCTCTCCTGCCCAACCCTCTCTCCTCTCTCCTGCCCAACCCTCTCTCCTCTCTCCTCCCCAACCCTCTCTCCTCCCCACCCTCTCTCCTCCCCAACCCTCTCTCCTCCCCAAACCTCTCTCCTCTCTCCTCCCCAACCCACTCTCCTCTCTCCTCCTCAACCCTCTCTCCTCTCTCCTCCCCAACCCTCTCTCCTCCCCAACCCTCTCTCCTCCTCAACCCTCTCTCCTCTCTCCTCCCCACCCTCTCTCTTCTCCAGGAGAGGCGGAAGGAATATGAGGCCAACCTCCAGAAGGCCGGTCTGGAACTGGAGATGGAGGATAAATCGGTAGGAGAAGATAACATCTAACCATGTTAGGCTGAATACATTTCTTGATCTTAGATCAGTAGAAGAGCCTGAGATGTATTTTATTACATCTAATCAAATCACGGGGGAATAGGTAGCCTGGCCTCAGACCGTATGTGCTGTGTTGCAAACACAATTGGGCCATAGGAGTTAACTAGAGAGCACGAACAAATCCAGCCCCAGGCTAGTGAACCATTTTCATATTTAGTATACAGACTCCGCTTTGGTTGCCAAGGCCTGCCTGATACTACAATGCAACTATTGTTGCATGATGTGTCTGTGCCAAGTCTTGGTTGTTTGTGTTTTCTGTCTGTTTTCTGTTTTCTCTCCCTATCTGTCCATCTGCAAATCTGTCCATCTTTCCATCTCTCCTTCCATCCAACCGCTTCTCATCCAATCAGGAGTCTGACGACGGTAAGACCTACTTTGTGAAGATCCACGCTCCGTGGGAGGTGCTGGCCACCTACGCTGATGTGCTGAAGATAAAGGTTCCCTTCAAGGCCAATGACATTCCCAACAACAGAGACATCCCCATGGATTGGCTCTTCACCCCGTTCAGGTACGCTCCACCACCACCACTCTGTCAACTAGAACAGAATAATAATGCTATAATGGTCAATTGATGCTTTGGAAAAAGATTGTGTGAACTTCTGTGGTTGTTAGCTGTATTTGAATTTCTGTTGATGCATTTCACTGTATTGATGTTGATCTATACATTTAAAATGTATACCCACCTTATTCTCTTAGACCTTTTTACATCCTGAGTACACAACAAACAAAAATGTGTGTCAGCATTTACTTCATTGTAATAATGTTTTCTAAATCTGATGTGGAAACTGGTTCCGAATCTGATCTAGATACTGATTCTGAATCTGATGTTGAAACTGATACCAATTCTGATTCAGGCTGCCGGACCACATTATGAATCCTGAGCCAGACTATTTTACTTCACCCTTCAACAAGGAGAAGATTGACTTCTTCCTCGTGGATGATAAGGAGACCTTCTTTCCACCGTCTGTCCGCAACAGGATAGTGAGTAAATCCTCCTTCACAGCATTACCATACCTGGCAGGGATGAGTGATGAATGGATGATAAATGGATGATAGGCAGACAGATATTGGTCAGATTCCTTGCACCTCCTCATCTTCTCCTCCTCTCAGGTGTATTACATCCTGGCTCGCTGTCCGTATCATAAGCCAGAGAAGGATGAAAAGGACAAGAAGGGCATCAAGCGCCTCCTGAACAACGGGTCCTACGGAGCTGCGTTTCCACTACACGACGTGAGACCGATGAGCTTTTCCAGGGGACTGATAGTGACGGTTCTGTCAGAGAGGGTTTGGGCTAGATTAGCACCACAATTGCCCTTCCAAACCGTCCCAAAGCACTGATAGTGACGGTTCTGTCAGAGAGGGTTGGGCTAGATTAGCACCACGATTGCCCTTCTAAACCATCCCAAAGCACTGAAAGGCTCACAGGAAATACAAGCTATAGAGAATGACAACATAACAACACCCCGTGGGCACACAGAGATCAGGAGATGTCCAAAGGACATGTCATGTCTAGTTGCGTTACGTCATGGATGAACCCAAACAACAACGACACAGTTTGACGTCTCTTGTTTGTCTGCAGTGTCGGTACTGGAAGCCAGCCAAGGACCTCAACAGCGAGAGCGAGAGATTTCACCTGTATAGACACTGGGCCCGGTTCCTGAGTTTCTTCAAGGAGCAGCCTCTCAACCTCATACGGTGAGAACACTGTACAGAACCGGCAAACGTCCCGCTGTGTTTAACCACCTGTACAATACAACGTTACTTACCAGATGTTTCATATCATGTTTGCTCATCATGTTCACCGCTAACTCTTCTCAAGCAGACATCACCTCTTTAAAATAGTGTCCCTGATGTTTGAATACCGTCCCGGCACACCCTTGACGCTGTCTTCATTAAAGCCCAGACTCTAAACACGACAGCGACCCATTGGTTCATTGTGTTGTGTTTCCCATAACAGGAAATATTACGGCGAGAAGATCGGCATCTATTTTGCCTGGCTGGGTTTCTACACAGAGATGCTGTTCTTCGCTGCTGTTGTGGGAGTCATCTGCTTCCTCTACGGCCTGTTCACCTTCGATGACAACGTTTGGAGGTGGGCTTCATTAAAAAGAACATCTTATCTGTTTGTTTCATACAGTATATTTTAGTACAGTAAGTAGTTTAGTACAGTTAGTATAATCCCAAAGTCACTAAATAATTTACTGGGATGTACTTGGGCAGTGTTCTTACATATCTTTGGGTGATTCGTTTTGGACAAATTACCTGTAAATCTCAGTCCAACCTCCTGGGAGTATCTCTATTGTCCTAAACCCTGTTACCTTTTACATGTTAGTCATTAAGCAGACGCTCTTATCCAGAGGGTCTTACAATAAGTGCATTCCTCTTAAGGTGTCTTGGTAAACCAACATCTGACAGTCATAATAAGTACACTTTCCTTCATCAAAGCCTTCAGTTGGTCTCTTGTCAATTCCTCCATGAAACAGATTATTTTCTTTGGCTAGACTAACGATCCAGGATCAATGTGTGGGATCAACTAGACTAACGATCCAGGATCAATGTGTGGGATCGGCTAGACTAACGATCCAGGATCAATGTGTGGGATCCAGGAGTTTTATATTGAGGTTTCACCTCTCTCATTACAGTAAAGAAATCTGTGGTGAGATCGGAGGCAGTATCGTCATGTGTCCCCTGTGCGATAAGAAATGTGGCTACTGGAAACTGAACTCAACATGTAATTCATCCTGGGTAAGAATGCAGGCTTTGTAAAGGCACTACAGAGAACTAAAGATAACCCTGGGACAGGAATGTTCTATCTGAAGTGTTGGTCAAAAATGTGTTATTCGCTACCCTAAAGTATTAATATTTATTAAATAAGTCATTGCCCTCTGTTGCACTTACTATGATTTGTTTCATCACTGAAGATTATATATAACTATGGTCAAATATACAAATGCAGGTTCCATAAGCATGCTTAAAGCTCATAGGAGAGGCACTTCTGCATTTGTCTTCACCTTTATTAATGCAAAAACAAGCATGAAAGAGGTATTTCACAAACATCACAAACTTGTGTCAGATACCAACATCGTCTATCAGTTTGCTCATCCAGAGCTAGTCTTAAGCAGTGTTGTTAGTTTTCTATAAACTGTAGGGCATTTTTAATTTCTGAGGAAATATCACTTTAACAAACAAATAATAACAGATCAGATGTTGCTGGATTTCTATGCTCTGCATTTTATTGAGTTTTTAAATAAGAATTCACTACAAAACTGTTTTGTATTTTTTCACATGATTGTTCAGATACTCTCATAGTTTTTGGTTTTCAAAGATGCTCTTTTGCATATGAACTAACTCTCTGTTTTTGTGTGTTTTTCCATTTTCAGCAATCTCATATGTTTGATAATGTTGGGACGGTATTCTTTGCCATATTCATGGGCATTTGGGGTAAGTGATAAGCTCAGTAACTGTTAAATATGTCCTCCAATAACATTTACAGTTTAAAAATGTAATAAAATAATATGGAATGTACACATGCAGTATAATTGCTGCCAAAGGCTAAAACACACATAGAGTTTGTTTTCTGGTAAATGTACACTCAATAGGGTTAATGCAGGAATGGTCTGATGGGAATGTGTGATGTCATCACAACAGAGAAAAAGAGGAAATCATTAAGGACACTAATGTGAAGAACCATGGAACCATTTTGAAATCTGCCATACAATCTTTACCAACAATATGTTATAATTTTTTTCAGAAATATATACGTTTTGTACTCGTTTCATGCTTTATTTGCTTGGTGAAGCACGAGTTAAACATTTTTATTATGGTCGTTTTTGCGTCCTATCTCTAACTTTTTCAAAAGGGTCCATAAGGACGGAGTTGTTTAACCAATTCATACGGCCTCGTAATGTGCCAGCTGGGGCCGGTGCGCCCTCTAGAGGAAGCTGAGGGTCTTGACACTAGATGCTAGATGGAATAGATGCTACCAGTACCTAAAACACTGACATAAACGCTAGAGTACCTCGTAAAGTTGAAGACGCAGTCTGTCAATAATGTTTAGCCTCCCATTTTGGCCAGAGTGCAAAACATGTTCTCTGTATGAGCGTAGAGTTGCTTTCATACCTCAACTAGCGAGTTTCCTGCTAACTTGCCTGTCTTGTCGTCCTGCGGTGACACTGTTTCGGAGGTTCCGGAAGACTCGGCAGTTTTTTCATGCTAGTTACTTTATTATGAAGGCGTCCTAATGCCTCTCCCTGTCGTCCTCGCGCAGTGACGCTCTTCCTGGAGTTCTGGAAGCGTCGGCAGGCCCGTCTGGAGTACGAGTGGGACCTGGTGGACTTCGAGGAGGAGCAGCAACAGCTCCAGCGACGGCCGGAGTACGAAACCAAGTGCACCGCCCGACGCCTCAACACCGTCACACAGGTGCTGGAGTTAGCATCCACGCGGGGGTTTTGGGGTGGACCTGGTTTATTATTCTGAGGGGTAAAACAATTAGCGATTGCTTATGAAAATCAAATGTGAAATGCCACCAGAGGGTGGATTTGGACTTTTCTTGGGACCTAATATAAAGTTTGACACTAAGACTGTGTGATTATTTTGAGGGTTAATTGGGTCTAGACTTTATTTACCAAATCCACTTCTTTGGTATTATTGTTTTAACAGCCAACTGTTAATTGAGAGGGAACAGATACTGCATGTTTATACGTGTTGTCTACTAACAACACTGTTGCAACTAGGCCTTCGAAATGCTTTTAAATGATTTACTGGTGAAAGACGGACTGATATAAAATCTGTGTGGAGTATTAAAAGACTGTTAAGACTGATAAGACAAAGACCGGAGGAGTCCACGGCCGTTACTTGGCCCTCCTCACCTGACGGAGCGTTACTGTGCTGCAGGAGGTGGAGTCTGTTCTTGACAACACAGCGGCTGATGTTGTGGGAAAGGTGCTCCTGTGTTGGGCCACCGTGGTGTTGTGGGTAAGGACCCGGGTGAAACTGGCACCGGGAACGCCGGTCCGAGGGGTTGTCGTGTTCTTCCGGGTCGCGGCTTGTGCTCATGTCTGGTATGAACGAGATCTGGGCTGACTGACTGCAGCATTAAGCTGGTGTATTACACCACCCGGTCGGATGAGCGAGGCTGGAGCTGAAACCCAGCTGTTTTATGGCCCGGCTGTAACAGATATGTTTGTGCTGTCAGACAACTCCTATGGTCGTGGTCACACCATGTCAGTGGCCAGAACCACACTGTAGACTGACAGGACAACCTAATCTGGAACCAGGCTAACAGAACATCCCTGGGTTCACCAGGGAACCGCTGCATTGGTCAGTGGATGAGGTTGGACTCAGCAGGATGAGGTTCTGGCTCAACTAAATAGATAAAAAAGTGATTTTTAACCTAAAAGGGTTCTTCGGCAGTCCCCTTTAAAGAACCATTTTGCTTCCCATGTTAATCCTTTTTCAGCCAGATTTCTACATGGAAGCCCAAAGTAATCAAATGAGGAACCAAAAATGGTTCTCCTAGGAACCATAAGGGCTCTGCTATTGGGACAGCCAAAAAATAAATGTTTCTAAGTGTGTGTGTGTTGGCTGGGAAACTCTGGAGGCTGACTGTGGTAACCATGGTGACTGACTGTGTTGTTGTCATTGCTTTGCTTGGTTACTTGTTGTAGGAAATGGAGCCTTACTTACCCGTAACATCCAAGTGTGCTCGTACATTCCTGTCTGGAGCCACCGTCCTGTTCTGGGTGAGCATTACATACGGTGTATCCTCTCCTCACTCTCGCCTCCTTATCTCGCTCTCTCCTTACTCACTCCACCTTATCTCCTCAAGTTCTCCTCATTGTCTTGCTCTCCTCTAACTCACTCCTCCTGGTCTCCTTATCTCGCTCTCTCCTTACTCACTACATCATTATCAGCCAGTCTCCCCAATTCCTTTCTATTGTAACGTCTCAGAATATTACAAATATTGTCTGGAAATAGCACTGAGAGGTTCTATTCCAGAACATATTTATCCACAACTGTAAGTCATTGCATAAATGTTCTGCTGAAAGTGCCTGTTTTTCATTACTAAATGCATTGTTTTGTGCTGTAGTTCTGTGTTTTGAAGTGTGTTGTTGGTTTGGCATCTTATCTCTCATTTACATTTTGAGTCAGTTTTAACTGCCCAGAGTTTGATTTCTACAAAATTTTACCAATAGGCACTACATGAAAACAGTGTTAAAACAGTGTTAAAACAATTCTAAAACAGTGTTAAAACAGTGCTAAAACAGTGTTAAAACAGTGCTAAAACAGTGCTAAAACAGTGCTAAAACAGTGCTAATTCATGATGTTAGCTTATATGGTTTGGATTGTTTTACACAAACCTATTCAATAACATTTCTAAAGCACTCCACTCTGGCCACAGATAAGGAGTAGAGGATAGGAGTCAGAAAGCATTGTTTGGGTAGGCATCATCTGTGGACAGTTACTTAAATTCAGCCGTCAGTTTACTTCCTGAATTGAATCAACTGACCACAGCCCTCGTGACAATCTACCCCTCATGTTCTTGCCCTGTCTTCCTGTCTGCACCTCCCCTCCACAACCTCTTTCCCTCACCCCTTCCCCTCGGCTCCCCCTCAGATCTCCCTGATCATCGCGTGCATCATCGGGGTGATAGCGTATCGCCTGGCGGTGTATGCAGCGTTCGCCAGCATCATGAAGGACAGCCCCACCAACAAGATCGAGCTGGTGGGCTCCCTCATCACCCCGCAGCTGGCCACCTCCGTCACCGCGTCCTGCATCAACTTCATCATCATCATGATTCTGAACCTGATGTACGAGAGGGTGGCGATCTGGATCACAGACATGGGTAAGGTGGAATGGCTAGTTGCAAAGGCTGAGACGTTAACTGTATTTCATATTACATTGCAACATCGGTTGAGCAAATTGATGCGGGAAAATGTACACACAGGAAATCGACGTCTTTGCGACTCTCTACTTCCTCAGAGGTTCCCAAGACCCACCTGGAGTATGAGAACAAGTTGACAGTGAAGATGTTCCTGTTCCAGTTCGTCAACTACTACTCCTCCTGCTTCTATGTGGCCTTCTTCAAGGGGAAGTTTGTGGGCTATCCTGGGGACTACATCTACATGTTCGGCAAGTGGAGCAAACTGAGGAATGAGGAGGTAGAGTCACCCGTTTCTACGACTGATACTTTATGAATCACCTGGTGTAGCAGCATTACCATGAATCACCTGGTGTAACGGCATTACAATGAATCACCTGGTGTAGCAGCATTACCATGAATCACGTGGTGTAATGGCATTACCATGAATCATGTGGTGTAGCGGCATTACCATAAATCACGTGTGTTATCGCATTATCAAGAATCACGTGGTGTAGCAGCATTACCATGAATAACGTGGTGTAGTGGCATTACCACCGGCTGGTCTCTGTAACAACCATTCACAGCCAGACATGACAGTGGAACGGTGTCCGTGACATGAAACCTGTCCCTGACCTTGTCCCTCCTCATGTCCCAGTGTGACCCCGGCGGCTGTCTGATTGAGCTGTCCACTCAGCTGGTCATTGTGATGGTGGGGAAACAGGTGTGGGGCAACATCCAGGAAGCTCTGGTCCCGTGAGTACTTTGATTGGTCTTCGTCCTCTGCGCTCGCTAAGAGGTGGTCTTGCCGGAGACTGATTATGTGATTGGGCGGTAATGAATGGGCCCAATGCGCAGGAGGTTAGCTAATCAATCTCTTTATTTTGTGAAGTCAGCTTGAGCAGCGTATGCAGACGCTATAGAAAGGTTTGGTCGTGTAACAACGATGACCATATACACACAACAGGAAACAATCACAGACACAGAGACACGACACACAGGGGATTAAGTAGCCAACTACATTGGATGCAGCTGGTGGGTAATCAGGAAGGGTGTGTCCACGAGACATGGGAAAACAGGACAGATGAGTACGATGGCGACTAAAAGGCCGGCGACGTCGAACGCCGGGGCACCACGCAACCAGGGGTGGGCATCAGGTGGTGCCGGGACAGATTAGGCCAAGTCCAGGAATTAAAATGATTGAACATCTCCAATGAACATGTTTTTTGGTCCGAGATGTGTCACAATTTGTAGTAATCCATTAGTAGTCATGTAGGAATCCTATAGTTGTCATGTAGTAATCCATTAGTAGTCATGTAGTTATCCTGTAGTAGTCATGTAGTAATCCTATAGTGGTCATGTAGTAATCCATTTGTAGTCATGTAGTAATCCTATAGTTGTCATGTAGTAATCCATTAGTAGTCATGTAATAATCCATTAGCAGTCATGTTGTAATCCTGTAGTAGTAATGTAGTAATCCTATAGTATTCATGGGGTAATCATATAAAATGAAGGGCAGTAACTATGGTAACTAACCGCTGTGCCGTTCTGCTGCAGGTGGCTGATGAACTGGTGGGGAAGTCGTAAAGCCCGGAACCATCCGGAGAGTCTGTACAGCCGCTGGGAACAGGACCATGACCTCCAGAACTTTGGTCACCTGGGACTGTTCTATGAGTATCTGGAGATGGGTAGGCGGCCTGGGTTCTAAGACAGGGGGTTCTCATCATTTACTTTGGGCAGTGTAGGGTGGGTGGCATATAATTGGTGCCAAGAAACAGTTAATCACTCTCTTTGCGGAGATGCACTCACTGCTGACCGAGACAGAAAAACGAGCACGATTGCAGACTCTCTGCTCTCCTGCAGAGGGCGCTGTTTCTTGGCCTCTCACCATCGCGTCTTCTCTCCGCAGTGATTCAGTTTGGTTTCATCACTCTCTTCGTGGCCTCCTTCCCCCTCGCCCCCCTGCTGGCGCTGATGAACAACATCATAGAGGTCAGAGTTGACGCGTGGAAGTTCACAACCCAGTTCCGGCGGCCGGTGGCGGCCAAGGCCCACAGTATCGGAGCATGGCAGGAAATACTCAACGGAGTGGCTGTCCTCTCTGTGGTCACCAATGTGAGTATGGCAGTATGAGAGTATGGGAGTATGGCAGTATGAGATAATGGTAGTATGGGAGTATGGCAGTATGAGATAATGGCAGTCTGGGAGTATGGCAGTATGAGATAATGGCAGTCTGGGAGTATGGAAGTATGAGATAATGGCAGTCTGGGAGTATGGCAGTATGAGATAATTGCAGTCTGGGAGTATGGCAGAATGTGAGACTGGAATTAGTTCTTTCCTGCTTGTTTTCCACTGAATCCGGAATCTTGCTCTACCAATTGTGCCATGCTCTACCTACTGAGGAATCAAGATGTTTTATTCTGTTTTGTCAACTCCTGTGGTCTCTTGTGGTCAGCTAGCTATAATAGTGGTCTGCATGATTTATATATATATCTCTACAACTAGCTGGGTTCGGGAGTGTCAGTATTAACAAATCATTAACCTCACGTTATCTCACTTCATTAGCAAATCTTTCAAAAGTTGAAGCATTTAGCACCTAATTCACTCATAAGTAGATCTAGCACGGCCTTAATTCAATAAAATATGAACCACAGTTGTTTTCTTTAAGTTGTGTTTTGTCAACACTACCCTCACAGTGTCCGTTTCTCCACCCTCCAGGCGTTCATAGTGTCCTTCACGTCGGACATGATTCCTCGGCTGGTCTACATGTACGCCTACGGTGACGACCTGTCAATGAGTGGCTACATCAACAACAGCCTGTCTGTGTTCAACATCTCCAACTTCCACGAAGACAACAAACCAGATGATGGCGAGAGCCCAAGCTGGTTTAACGATTCAGTCGTCACCACCTGCAGGTGGGGGTTCTCCAGATCGGGTGGGGGTGCCTGGACCTTAGTGACATAAGCAGTCACATAGTGACATAAGCAGTCACATAGTGACATAAGCAGTCACATAGTGCCCATGACCAACATGGGACCCTTTTGCTTTGGGCTCCCAAATGCCTTGAGCCGGAACCTGTATGTGGGCCTCGGCTCCAGAACCGGTCTGTTTGTAACGGCGGTTTCCCCACAGGTACCGTGACTACCGCTACCCCCCTGGTCATGAAAAGCAGTACACACACACCATGCAGTTCTGGCACATCCTGGCCGCCAAGCTGGCCTTCATCATCATCATGGAGGTGGGTTCCGGAACCCAACTCTTGCCAGTCGTTGTAGTCTTGCTAGGCCACGCCTCTAATTATGACCACGCCTCTAGCGCAGCACGATCTGGTTATGTTTGTGTTGCTGTTGTGGTTCCTGTGTGAACGACTCCAACTTGTTGTGGTTCCTGTGTGAACGACTCCAACTTGTTGTGGTTCCTGTGTGAACGACTCCAACTTGTTGTGGTTCCTGTGTGAACGACTCCAACTTGTTGTGGTTCCTGTGTGAACGACTCCAACTTGTTCCATCTCTTCCCTATTATTACATCGGTCGATTCGTTGGTTGGCAGGTTGATTCATTCGTTGCTTGGTTGATTGATTGGTCTCCTCTTGCACTCAGCATGTGGTGTTCTTGGTGAAGTTCTTCGTGGCGTGGATGATTCCTGACGTTCCATCCGAAGTGAAGGCCCGAGTCAAACGGGAACGCTACCTCATCCAGGAGTACCTCCATAACTACGAGGTAACATTAAAAACGCATAATTAGTGTGTTTTCTTGTATGTGCACCTTTATTTTACGAGGTTCGGAAACACAACCTCAGTAATTGCGACAGCATGGCAGCGGTGAGGATTGGCTGACAGAACGGCGTGGTCACAACACAGACACGGTTATTCAGCCAATGATTTGCTGGTTTCGCCTCAGGTGGAGAAGCTCAAGATCCAGTTGAGCCACAGGGAGGACGACTCTGCGTGTCTCTGCACCCCCATGATCTACCCCGACATATCCCGCCACGACGTCCTATCAGAATGTCTCTAGCGCCCGTCCTCGCCCTCAGCCCACTCCTTCGCTTTCGGCTCGCGTTCGTTAGGGCACACCGCGGAAAACGTCTTACGATGCCTCTCCGCCGGAAATTTGAGTTAGCGTTTCTCATCGGACGAGTCCAGATAGCGTGGGCTCTCCTTCAAGTCCCTTTCAGTCCCTTCGGTGCCTAATGAACTGGACCCTGTTTCAGACTGGGCTGGGGCCTGGACTGGTCTTAGCGAGATTCTCCGTGACCCGGCCGGTTCCCGAGAGCCGAGGGTTTCACCTGAGCAACGGTTGTTTTCTAATATACATAAAACCCAGCGCTTTTAGTATCACCTATATAATTCCATCCTCATCATTAAATGCCAGAAGATCTCATGCTGAGTGGGTCTAGCGACCACCTGTGCCATATTTATCCATTATTGCCTGTGAACCTCCATCTTCAATCAACGTTATTGTACCTCGCTCCACACTACAGCGACTTGTGTTGATCCATTGACGAAGCAGGAGGGACCAGCTTCCCTTCCCAGTGTCTGACACTTGACAGAAAGACGTCACGGGTGACAGAACCTGACAATATACATGCATATAATCCCAAAACATCCTGCATGTAGACATTGTAGACATTAGTGCATCTATACCCTGGTGAACACTACTGCTCGCATGCGTAGCTGTGGTTTCCTGTTTTACATCACTTCCTGTTCAACACGCATAATGTCTTTAGTAATATTGGTTCTCTCTCACGGAACGTTTTGTCTCTTTCTTTGTTACTTAAATCGTAGCCGAATAAGTGATCCGACTTTGCTGGTAGTATAGCCCTTTACAATCACGATGCTATACAGACAGTGTTAATGTGAGGCAGCTGTATTGAGCTCTTAGCCTGTCACACGACACCGTTGATACATTATCAGTGCCACTATTAAAACACACCAAAGACAAAACGCCTTAGGATCGTTAAAAAATCTATGTTAAATTTATAAGCAGGCTACAGTTTTTTTTTTATTTCTTTTATATATATGGTTGTGGTTAAATACCTTTAATGTTAAATTATAATTACCTTTAATGTTGATTATAAATATATTTATAATCAACACGTATGTCATTTCCACAAGCTGATTTTAGGAAGTGAGAGCAGGCTCCTTTGAGGTCTATGAAGAACTGTTGTAGCTCAGTTGCTAATAAACAATCCGACGAAGTTCCATTGAAACAATGGCAGGTGTAATTTCCTGTAGCCACACGCTTGTTTGTCCACCAAAGTAAATAGATAAATGCTTTTATTCATTTGCCAACTTAGACAGCACCCAAAGCAAGCTATTAGACAATATGTGAAAGAGTGTTTGACCTTTTTTAGAACACATTAGGGCCCTCAATCAGACTTCAAATAAGAAGGCTTAACGTGGAGTCTATACCTTATGGACTCATGTAATATGAAATTCTTTACAAAAGTATGAATTGGGTTGGCTCTAATACATTTCAGTGACAGATGAAGTAGATTTCAATGCAAGATGTGATTTTTAAATGTTGACAGTATAAAACAGCCGTTTTCAGGGTTCTGTTGTGTTTTGAGTGTTTGATCGCAGGAGGTTGTCTGATCTTTGTGCTGATTCCATGTAGCTTTCACCCTCCAGAAGGCCAGTACTGCATGATCATGTAGGAAGACAGGATTTATGCAGTAGAGAAGAGGATATGGTTGACAGGAGATGGAGATGAGGAGAGGAAAGAGATTAGATTGAGGAGTGGGGGGTGAGAGGAGATGGAGGAGAGGGGGGTGAGAGGAGCTGGAGGAGAGGGGGGCGAGGAGTTGGAAGGGAGGAGAGGAGAGTGGAGGCAACAGCTGGGGCCTGTTGACTGTGTGTTCCTGATGAAGATAGAGGGAGGGAGGGAGAGGGGGGTGTGGAAAGAGTGGGGGAGGGGTGTGTGGAGGGAAATAAAAAAGAGAAAGATCAATCCTTTTTTAATGCATTTCTGTTTACCCTCTCATTAGCGCTAATGAAAGATAAGCTTTCCTCAGCTAGTGGGGCCTGACGACTTCCTCCATCCTCCTCTCTCCATCCCTCCATCCTCCCTCTTCATCCTCCTTTCCATCCGTCCTTCTCTCTCCATCCATATCTCCCTCTGTGTCCCTGTGCATCCAAAACAAATCAGTTATAATTTATCCTTTCATCGCGACTGGTCTGATTTCCTGGTTACTGTGCCCACGATGGGGGAAAAAAATATAAATATTAAATTACTGTTTTTGCACAAAGCTCTTCCTGCGTAATGACACTAGCCGCATCAGTGATGGGTTTTATACTCTGCAACGTTGAGACCGGTCGGGATCGGGGTTTGTTTGTTAATCCGATCTGCCCAGACGTTAACAAGTTAATCTAAGTGCTGTTGTAGCGGGGACACTGTTCCTGGTTTGGAGGTTGTGACTGAGCCTGAGTCCTAGATCTGTTTGTGCCATCTGCTAGCTGCAATGTACTAGTTGGATGACACGTAGATCTGGGATTCAGGATGGTTAGGGAGCATTTGATGTGAATCTTATTAATGCATATCCCCAAGAAACAACAGTTGTGCTGAAGTTATTGAAGAGATATGTGTAAGTGAACGTTATTTAAATGTACTTTTGATTTCATGTTTGGTTTATTTTGATTTTAATCAAGAGTTTTATCAGAAGGAAAACGTGTATTAGTGAAATTATTATGATTATCATCTTTTGTCATTTCTAATTAAATAAAGTATTAAATGTACCTATGTAAGAATATGTTTAAAATCATTGTATTTGATGTTGTCTCTTTATAAAAGCTGACTGCCTTAGTCTCAGGCAAACTATTCTAACTTAGGTTTGATGAAAACAAGCCACTGACATCTGACTGTTTAAATTAAACTATGCCTTTCTGTACTCCAGGTTTTATTGAACTAATGCCTGACTGACTATGCCTTAATTATTCATCACCACAATCTATATATTGCTTTTAACACATTCAAGTGTTTACATTTTTTTTACTCTTTAGAAAGCTTTTTTTCTTCTTTCTCTGTATTCTGAAGTGGTCATGTATTATTGCATGAATCTGTTTCATCATTTCCGTAAAAGAATGATCTTGATGGATCTTTAAACTGCTTTTTTATATAGTTTTATTTTAATAAAGGTTATAATTTATCTTGTATGTATAGTACTCTATTGGAATGTATGCCTTAAAGACAATAAATTACAAATAAATGACCAATACATGGTGTATCTGATTCATTGTGCAGGACAATACACTAACATGTTATATTGATAATGCTTCAATGACAAAGGTCTTGTAGTTTCATTTTACAAAAGAAATATACATTGTCTACAACATTTTAACACTTGAAAGGATATAAAAAATATATGCATATTTCCGTTGCCTGGGACTTTCTAATTTCTGAAATCGGTACCGATCGTGGTTATCCCAAATGCCACATTGACAGTGTTGTGGTTACAAGATGACTTCTGCGGTCCCTGTTTACACAACAGATGGCTGGAGTACAGAGACGATAAAGTTATCCAATATTTGTTCACGTTCAAACTCACGCCCACACACACACCCTTGTGTGGTTCCCCCAAAACGGCCAGAATATGTCTCAGACCGACCCGTCACGGTCCAGGCATTGGACCACAGTTAGTGTTCCAGAACGGAGGGGACAGTAACACCTAGGGATGGGAAATCGCCCGCCTCAGGTAGGTCACCCGTGGGATTTGAGAGAAATGGAAGGGAAGTACGGTTAGTACGAACGTCAATGGTGTTCTTACCATATGAGGTGAAATAAACGTTAGTTACTATGACGTTATTTAAAAAGAAAAGGCTAAACACAATCTTATTTAGAAATGTGAGGGATGCTTCCTTTTTGGTGAGATCTGTAGACTAGGTGCACGAGACCAAAAAACTATTACAATAGCACTTTTACAATCACACGATGACACTTGAGATTTTAAGTAGTGTCTACAGACAAGGGGTCTGTTCTTAATGTTAGTATAGTCCTCAATATATTTCAAGACAATGGGTCAAGCACATATGTAGTCTTGCTTATTTTATGTATTAATTGATCCTCTAGCCAAGGTTGTACGCATGACTTCTTGATTGACTGATCCTCCAGCCAGTGGAGGGTGTGTTGTGTGATTTGTCCGGTCCGGGGCAGGAGGTAATGAGGGTGATCCAGCTGTACCTGATGCCCGCCTTCTTCCTGCTGGTGTTGCTCATAAGTCTTCCCCTCAATCTGCTCTCCTTGTGGATCTTCTTCCACCGCCTGAAGCGCTGGACCAGGTGACCAATAGGAGTGCTTCCCTGCGTGTTCTCTCCTGGGGACTGTCCCATCACTACAACAAAGCTCACTTTGTGAAGTCATACGTTTGTTTTATCCTTACATTTCTTGGGCAGTGAACATACAACCCTGTTTCCAAATAAGTTGACGCTCTGCGTAGAAATGTAAATACAAATGGAACGCAATGATGTGAAAATAATTAATCCCCTTATTGGAAAATAGCACCAAGACATCATATGAAATGTTGATGCAGAGAAATTCTATTGTTTTTGAAAAAACACATGCCTATTGTGGATTTCATGCCAGTAACAAATTAAATGATTTCCATTCTTGCTTGACTTAGATCAGCTGCTCTACCGTTCTGAGTCATTGCATTACGTGTCAGATGTGTGTCAGGTCTGGACTGCAGGCAGGCCAGTTTAGCACCCAGACCGTTTTACTACGGAGCCATGTCGAGGTAATTCGTGCAGAATGTGGTTGGGCATCGTCTCGCTAAAATAAGCAGTGGTGTCTGAGGGCCCCAAGATCCTAACCATCCAATTCTGGTTGCTGGCCTTGTCTCTTGCGCACAGAGATTTCCCCAGATTCTCTGAATCTTTTAATGATATTATGTACCGTTGATGATGAGATCCCCAAACTCTTCGCAATATTACGTTGAGAAATAGTATTCTTAAATTGTTGCATTATTTACCTGCACTTTCACAGATGTGAATCCCCATCTTTCCTTCTGACAGACTGCTTAAACCCAATCATGTTACTGACCTGTTGCCAATGGCTCTGTTTATACCCAATCATGTTACTGACATGTTGCCAATGGCTCTGTTTATACCCAATCATGTTACTGACCTGTTGCCAATGAACCTCATTAGTTGTGAGATGTTCCACCAGGTTTTTTTCATTACACTACTTTTCCAGTCTTTTGTTGCCTCTGTCCCAGCTCTTTTTAAATGCGTTGATGTCATAAAAATTCAAAGTGGGCATACATTTTTCAAGAAACAATGACATTTTTAAGTTTCAAAATTGTATAGGTTGTCTGTGTACTACTTTCAATTAAATATAATTGAACATGTTTAAATGATTTCCACATCATTGCAATTGTTTTTCTTTAGGAAACAGTTTTGGGAAACTGCGTTGTAAAATAAAGGCCTGTTTCTTAACAGGCCTTTAAATAAATAATTAACATGGTTTGAGCTGGGGTCAGAGGTTACGGGAAGGGTTTGTGTTTAGAGAACAAAGTTCAGTGTTTGGATATGTGTTTAAGCCTCATTACAGGCAAAATAAAATACCAGAAAACCTCTCTCTCCGGGTGTAGATTGAGGTTTAGGAACAAAAAAGGTATTTCAGTCCCATTGTTTCTTATTGGTTTTTCTCCTTTTTATTCAGGAGTAGTGTCCTGCTTTTCAACCTGACTATGGCTGACACGTCATGGCTTTTAGCCCTGCCCTTTCTGATCCACTACCACCTGAACGGTTTGGACCTCTCTTATCTGACCAGGAAAATGACCCCGCATGAAGACAGCATGAGTGTCCTT
>JACXGK010010686.1:0-17440 GCA_016801125.1 Novumbra hubbsi | reverse complement strand
GGATGTGACTGGCGGATGTGACTGGCGGATGTGACTGGCGGATGTGACTGGCGGATGTGACTGGCGGATGTGACTGGCGGATGTGACTGGCGGATGTGACTGGCGGATGTGACTGACGGATGTGATGTCTCTCTCCCGCCCTCCCTCCAGGTGCTCCACCCCCTCCAGCAGCGCTTCCTCAACCTGATCAACCAGGAGAACTTCCCTCAGATCTGCCAGGAGGAGAACGTGAAGCGGGAGATTGTCGCCACCCTGGAGGCACTGTGTGGCATCGCTGAGGCAACGCAGATCGACAACGTGTCGTCCCTCTTCAGCTTCCTCATGGACTTCCTGTCCAGCTGCATCGGCCTGATGGAGGTGTACCGCAACACGCCCGAGACCGTCAACCTCATCATCGAGGTGTTCGTGGAGGTCGCGCACAAGCAGATCTGCTACCTGGGAGAGGTAAGGACATCTGCCAAGCAGTTCCTCAGATCTTCTCTGGAATTCAC
Organism: Novumbra hubbsi; assembly: GCA_016801125.1. Classification (NCBI taxonomy): domain Eukaryota; kingdom Metazoa; phylum Chordata; class Actinopteri; order Esociformes; family Umbridae; genus Novumbra; species Novumbra hubbsi. Next base: position 16,949 of record JACXGK010010686.1, on the reverse strand, counting down.
TTTGTGGATTCCAAAGCACAGTGTGTGTGTGTGTATTCTGCCCCGAAGCAAGGGATTTACATATTGGAGGTCCAACTTGGGAGGACCATCGCTGACGGCCAACCTGCTCTCTCCCCCCTTGCAGTCTAAATCCATGAAGCTGTATGAGGCGTGCCTGACCCTGTTGCAGGTCTACTCCAAGAACAACCTGGGCAGGAAGAGGGTGGATGTGGCTGCCGAGGAGGACCAGTACCAGGACCTGCTGCTCATCATGGAGCTGCTCACCAACCTGCTCTCCAAGGAGTTCATCGACTTCTCCGACACAGGTGTGGACGGTGGGTGTGCGTCTTTGCCCACGGCTCCAGCCCCCCCCCCCCACATTCACTTCACCAGTTAGCTACTCACTCATACTCATGGTGTATCATTATGTGTGTCGCACAGATGAGGTGTTCAGGGGGCAGGAGCAAGGTTCAGGAGCGACAGGTCGATCGGTGTCCGCTGCCGACGTTGTTCTGTTTGGTGTCAACATCATACTGCCTCTTATGTCTCAGGACCTGCTTAAGGTGAAACCCGAGGCCGGTGCATTTACCGTGTTCCTATCCTAAAACAACAGCAGCAGCGCTGCACTGCCATCGAATGCCAGCTGTAGCTAACGGGTTTCTGTCTGTGTGGCCCAGTTCCCCTCTCTGTGTAACCAGTACTACAAGCTCATCACCTTCATCTGTGAGATCTTCCCCGAGAAGATACCCCAGCTGCCGGAGGAGCTCTTCAAGAGTCTCATGTACTCCCTGGAGCTGGGCATGACGTCGATGAGCTCCGAGGTCAGCCAGCTGTGTCTGGAGGCTCTGTCCCCCCTGGCTGAGCAGTGTGCCAAGAGCCAAGAGAAAGACACGCCCCTCTTCATAGCCACACGCCACTTTCTCAAGGTGAGGAGTCTCCTCATTTTAACTGCTTCGTGGACAAACGTTTAAAGCGAGGCCCTGTGTAGTAACGGGCGATGTCTTCCCCGGTCCAGTTGGTGTTTGACATGCTGGTACTGCAGAAACACAACACTGAGATCACAGTAGCAGCGGGAGAAGCATTCTACACACTAGTGTGCCTGCATCAAGTGAGTATTGTTTGGGTTGCGTACTTCCCGCACACACGTCTGTATTTATTTTATAACTGGCGTTGTGTCCATCTAGTCTCAGGACTTCCTTTTCTGCTTCTCTCCATGTCCCTCATTCCAGGCGGAGTACCAGGAGCTGGTGGAGTCTCTTCTTGCCACGCAGCGAGATGCCGTTGTCTACCAGCGCTTGGCTGATGCCTTCAACCAGCTGACGGCCAGCAGCACACCACCCAGCATGGACCGCAAACAGAAGGTGGCCTTCCTCAAGAGCCTGGAGGAGTTTGTGTCCAGCGTGGGGGGGCTGCTGTGTGTCAAGTAACCACTAGCCCCTGGACTTCCCACCCACCTAGATCCTATTTCAACGTCCAATCCGCTCACAAGACAATCCACCTACCCACCTTGAGCACCTCTGACCAGGCCAAACCATGGAGAAGACGAACGGACAGGCGACCGTACAGGACCAGCGCTGTGAGACTGACGGGAAGGGTGGAGACGAGTGACGTGAAGTTTGGACTAGGGTGTGGTTTGGGCTAGCTCCACGCCTTCTCCCCCTATCTCACCCCCCCCTGGAACACCAGTGCACACAGGCCGTGGTTTGGGGGATGTAGATGATGGAGCGGTAGGGTCAGAGAGGGGTGGACTTCACTCCCTGTGCCCCTCAGGCCCGCCGTCGCCCAATCATTGTTTACGTTTGCCAGTAGGAGGGTTTGTATGTACGCAGCAGGAAGGGCCCCTCCCCATTTTCCTGCCTCCACAGCCTCCCCCCCGAGTGCCTTTGTTTTCTTGTTGGGGTCGTGTCGGCTCCAGTCCGCCTGTGTGGCCAAGCTGAGACGTGTCTTACTGACAGCAATGACTGTGTCTGTCAATCATACCAAGAACACAGCAAAGGCGTGCACACGCTGATCTCCATGACAACCAGAAACTTGGTCCCACCACCTTATCAGGCTGCTGAACCTGTCATTGGGGAGGCAGATGGCAAAAAACCAAATCACTTTGTGTTTATCAAGAGTGTGTGTATATATGTTTTCGAAAAGATTTAAAAAGTGTTTAAAACAATGACTGAAACATTTTTATAAGATGATAGATGGCAAAAAAAGCTGAATTTGTATGGTTACGGTGAGTTCACTTCAAGAAAAAAGGGGCAAGTTTGAAAACCTTCAGATTTGATTTTGTTTTATTTTATTTTTACGTATAAAACATTTTTTTCAATTTTGTGATATCCCATCTGAGATTCAATGCCTTGCTTCATCTCAGAAACCCCTATTGAACATGTGACAGTCAATACCAAGATATGTGTCCATTGAAGCACATCCGATTCCCTTCTGGTCTTACTGTATAGGAAGGCCTTACAAGATGGAGGGAAAGCATTTTTCAGTCAACCTTGATTGAGCTCACAAATGCGCAAGCTGCCATAAACACGATGAAGCAAGGAAACCAACTCAAATTACAAGGACCTTCACAGGACCTTTTGGGCTAGTCTGCAAACTGGATTCAAACCCTGGTCTCGCAGGTTTTTGGATATCTTTATGGTTCTAAATTGTAGTTTTATTCTCCTCCACCATCTGTTTTTCTTGCACTATTTCAATCCACAACCCAGAGAAGGTAAGACAATTGGAGCCTGTTGAAAGGTGGGGCTCCAGATGTTTAGAATACTGATATTTTTGTACATCACAGCCACTCTCCCCTCCAAAACACAACAGATGGTAGTTCAAGTCCCATTTACAGAAGAAAGCAATAATGAACCAAAAAAGGAACAGAGCCACTTATTTTAACTACGGCATTTGAGACAGACTCACTGGCCTTCCTGTTTAGAGCATTACCATGGTTGTTTTGGAATGCCTGAATGAATTGTACTTAAATGTAAAAGTGTACATAAACTTATTATATAAAATATGCAGAGTTGTGTTGTTCCTCTTTTGTATACATGGTTGTGTTTAAAAAAAGAAAAAAAAGAAAATGATAATCTCCACTGAAATATGAATTCATTTAAAATATAGAACATTTTCAATTCTTTTAAAAACGTTTTCAAAAACATAATCTAGTTTCAAGCAGTTTGGGTTTTATTAGGGCAGTGTAATTAGTGAAGCCAATGAAGAGTGTGAGGCATTTGTCCGAGTGATTATAAACACAAGGGATTAACATGCAACAGATCGTTATCCAACTAGTTTAAACTTGATTTTCGAGTGTAATATTAACGCAGTTTGAGACTATAAAAAAAACAATGATTAAACTCAGTAAATATGTGAACTCTTAACGTGATATTTAGATTCGAAAAGTTATCACATTGGTGATGTCAACTTTGATGTTTTTGTTTAAAGCGATATGTAAAATTAGTCATCAACAGGGATCTTCGAATATACAGAAACATTTATTGCTTCCCTATTTACCGGAATGGTTGCCAGGAATTTCAGTTCTAACCGGGGAACGGTCTATATTTGGTAAGTTAAAGGGTAAAAATAGGCTTGGGTTTGTTGATTTTCAGGTTTGTATTTGTGGTAAAGAGCGTTTGTGCGGGCTTTTTTTAATGTAGTGTAATAGTGATTTTTCTGTATACGGTCACTAAAACCTGGCAACCCTGGATGCGTCCTAAGAAACCTCGGTAATCCTCTACCTCTAACCTTCTCTATGGTTGTCAACAAGCTCTATGGTTGACACGTGGTGAAAACGCTAGCAGAGTATCAACCCTAGTTGTTAGGCTAGGAAGCAATTTCTTGCAGAAGGGCCGTCAACACACCACAGTAAGCAAAGTAAAATCTTGTGCCATTTAAACTAACATTAATAGCTGCTAGCGCGGTAGTAGCTATATAATGGAGCTCTTCGAGCGTGTGCGGTAATAGTAGCACTCCTAACTCTCGGACGATAGCTAACTTACTAGCTACAAGTGCTAGCATCTCTTGTATCTCAAGTAGCAAGTTTAACCGTCAACTACTAGTTTGATTCCTAGCTTGTTACGTCAACTGCACAACCGTGTTACTTAACACAAATAATTGCTGTTAATGTTACGTGTAGGTGGCGACCTTCTACTAGCAAGTAGTTTGAAGCCATGAGTGACAGCGACGACGATGTCCCTCAGCTGTCCGCTGCCACCCTTGCTGCCCTACAGGAGTTTTACGCGGAGGAGAGGGACGCGCAGGTGCAGAACACGGCACCTGTAGATAAGTTCTCAGTTGGGGCGGTGGAAGAGGACTGGGTACGTTGACAGTGATGTGATATGGTGAACAACGTAGGTAGACAACTCGGCGTCCCATAGAGTCTGGTATTCTCCATCCATCACGAGCTCTATAGCTACATTATGGTTTCAACGTATTTATATCTGTCCACTAGCGTATGAGCCAATTTTGGTACAACGACGAGACCGCAACACGGCTTGCGGAAGAGGTCATACAGGAAGCTGGAAAAGGTGGCAGGTTAGATCATTTTTTTAAACGTCTTCACACTGCCCTTCTAGCCTGCCAAAATGTTGATGTTGCATTTTACGTTCCATACGTGTTACATTCCAGGATAGCCTGCCTGAGTGCTCCCAGTGTGTACCAGAAGCTGAAACAGGGGGTGGTAAACGGCTCTGGAGGTGTGTCTGCTGTTGTTCTTGAGTATGATTGCCGTTTTGCCACTTATGGCCAAGAGTTCATCTTCTACAACTACAACGAGCCTCTCAGCCTGCCAGAAGACGTGGCCCCGCAGAGCTTTGACATCGTCCTGGCTGACCCTCCCTACTTGTCTGAAGAGTGCCTCTCCAAGGTCGCCCAGACAGTCAAGTACCTGGCCAAGGGCAAGGTCCTGCTGTGCACAGGTGGGTTTTACATTGCTGCTGTGTGCTTTAGCTTTTTCCTTTCCCCACACTCAGGGCATTTTGTAAATGGATTCTTACACGTATACAAAAATGATAATATTGTACCTCTTTAATCTAATGTACCCCTTTCGCCTTTAGGAGCTACAATGGAAGAGCATGCAGAGAAGCTTTTGGGCCTAAAGATGTGCCGCTACATCCCTAAACACAACAAACACCTGGCCAATGAGTTCCGCTGTTTCACCAACTACCCCTCAAGCCTCCTTTCCTGAGGCTGAATAACCCTTAGCTTGTCAGAAAACAGTCTTCCTTGCATTAACCAATTTGAACTCGAAGGATGGATGGCCTGTCTTGTTGTCCATTGCCTGTCAGATTTTCACGTTTTCATTTCTGTGTCTATGGTAACAAGTTCTCTGGGGATGGTTTTAAACTATTTCTTATCTCTGCTAACACAATGTGAGTTCTGTGAGAAATTGTATTCACATGCTTGATTTCAGTGTAAAAAACAATCCATATACACTAAGACAAAAAAAACATAAATCTAAAATGTAAACATTTCTAAACTGTAAGGCATGAGTCAGGTGTTATTTACAGGGCCTGGTACAATGTTTAGGAGCTTGTGTAAGATCGCTTCACTCACCCACAGGTGGCAGTGTGTGTTAAGATGTGTAATACTACTGTATTTCAAAATATTTTTGGACAGGGGTATTCAACCCTTACCCTATGAGCTTTGCAGCCTGCTGGTTTTCTGTTCTACCTCATTGATATTATAATTCTTCTTGAAGAATGATTGATGCCCATGGGTCAATTTCCAAGCAATTAGATGTGCATAATTCCACTATTTGATGGCTCATCTACAAATGGAAAATGGAAAAAATCCCAAACCACTGGCACTGTAGGAAGGATAAGTCATCAGACTGAATTCAGCCCTAGAAATGACTACACAATGCTTATGGAAATCTCAAAGAAACCCGGGATAACATTGAGGTCTACAGGCCAGTCTTGCCAGAATCAATGTCGAAGTCCATTGTCAGAAAGAGACGGCACAAACTTAGCCTACCTGGGAGGTCAGAAAGGAAGTAGCATGTGACATTTGCCTGACAACACTTTGGGCAAAGACCAAATTGTAGTGGAACAATGTGCTTGGGACAGATGAGTCAAAGCCTAAGTGGTCTGGCCCAATGTTTGGTGAAAATGAAACAATCAACATAAAAATCTCATACCAACCATAAAGCATGGAATTAGTATCATGGGTTGGGTCCTCCTCAGGGCCTGGCCAACTTGTTATGATTTAGTCAACATTAATTCCATATTGTACCAGAGAATTATTGAGTAGAATGTGAGGCCATATGTCAAATAGCTGAAGCTGAGCTTGGCATAGATTTTGGACTCAGACAATGATCCAAAACCCACAAGCAAAGCTACAACAGAATGGCTAAAAACTGGGGGGGTTATGGAATGGTCAGGCTAAGTGGGCTGTGCGTGCAACAAAGCCCTTGTATATGACACAAATAAAGCAGTACTGTAAAGAACAGTGGGGGAAAAAATCCTGAGGCAATGCAAGAGATTGATAGCTACCATAAACGGCTTTTAGTTTATTTTAGGGTGCAACAACGGAGATGTATTTAATTTGTTTCTGCAACATCAAATTGCATTTCTTTAAATGCTTGATAAATAAATGATTGCAAAGTATACATTTTTTGTGTTAATTGTTAAATATGTTACCTTTTTCTGTCAGTTGTGTTGAAGTGGATATTAAATATACAAGTATGTAAAATATACTTATATATAAGTATTTAAGACAACTATTATATTTTTTTACATGACGGTAGAGATCATTGTTGCAACAGTCACCTGCCAAGAGGGAGAAACATAACGTGGAAGAATTGACATGCACCCATTACACTCAAAGCCGCGTGCATTTTGTTTGAAATTCATAGTTCTACAATCTCTACAATAACAAAGAAATCGCTATTCGACAGTTGTCACATTGGTTCCACAAAATAGATTATATGCTACTCTGTATCGATACTCGAGAAAGAACTTATGAAACAACACATTTGGTATCATAACATCCAAGTCCATTTTTATTTATGAACAGAAATGGTGCTTCCACGTCAACTATATGTTCTTAATGGATCGAAGCTTGCCGGCTTTTGGCTGTTTTCTGGCCATGCTCTGGTTGATGCCTTGCGCGTTTCTGTCCTTTTCCATCAAGGGAACACATGTACATCCCACAGCTACAGAGACGTAACTTTCTGTATACGAGTAGCGCCCTCCAACGCAGGCCTCATTGCGTCGCAGGATAACCCATGGCATGTACACAGGGGTACTTCGGTACTGGTTGCTCTCCTGTCCGAACGGACCTGTCAGACAGCCTTTACACAGACAATATGCCTCCGGTATAAACCTCGGAAACCTAGCCGGTTCGTGGGAGATCCTGTCGTAGGGCCAAAAAAAACAGTTAATAGTACATTTTCTAAATAAACCATTTAATTACTTATTTATATCCAGAATTCCTACCTGTATGCCCAGGGAGAGATACTTTGAAGGTTGACGGGGATACGGGACTTTCTGTCGCGGACAGGACGACCCGCTGACGGGCAGGTGAGATTCTGCCTCTCCAAGGGTGCAAGCTGCAACGTGTGATGAAAGGCGCTAAGGACGCCTACCGAGAGCCGACCAAACATCTGCTCAAGTATCTCTTCTGGTAGGTCCAAACACTTTCGGCTCCGGGTTGACTTAATGGACCCATTGGCAGCCGATGCCGCTTCGCATAGCAGCACAAGATTGAAAAACACAACAGCTGGTCGAACAAACATTTTAGCGAATGTATGTAAAACCCAAAAACTTAACTTTCACTGATTGTTTATTTTCATGCTAGGAGTACTGGGTAGCGTTTGACGTCTGCGAAAACCTCACAGTCCATTTCGGTTCCTCCCATGTCATTCTTGGTGCGTAGATGGAAACTTGCCGTGCGCTATTGAGTCACACAGACCTTTTAAAGAAATTCAGGTAGCCTACTCTAGCTCGAAATATTTTCGATTGGGATGTAAAATCAAACAGTCCAATCTCTTGCACAACCGCATACACTGCTGAAAAGTTTAAGTTAGCACTTAAATCTCAAATAGTCTGTCTGAAAGAAGGAAATAAATTAAAGCTCAAAATCTGTAATGCACATCGTGTAATTTTTTACAATCAAAATGATGTAACAGCGGTCAATAGATCACCTATCGATTGGATTCGAAATCAATAAAAGTAAACAATTAAAATCACAGGCAGGTGAATTTCATCATAAATCATAATGTGACTCGTGCGTCTGGGCCTGCACACTCTTACCACATCATGCCGGGGATTTTCCTGGACAAGGAGGGACCCAGTGCCCATTGCACCGGCATAAGGTCTGATAATGGGTCTCAGGATTTAATCCCGGTACCTAACAGTAGTCAGGGTATCGTTGGCTAGCACTGTGTGACCCCACAAAGATATGCCTTCCCAAACCCACCACCAAACTGGTCATGCTGGATGATGTTGCAGGCAGCATAATGTTCACCAAGGCGTCTCCAGGCTCATTCACGTCTTGTCACGTGTGTGAACCTGCCCTCATCTTTGAAGAGAACGGGGCGCCAATGGCACACCTGGCAGTTCTGGTGTTCTCTGGCGAATGCCAATCCAGCTGCATGTTGCTGGTTTGTGAGCACAGGTCTAGAGGACGTCGGGCCCTCATGGAGTCTGTTTCTGACTGTTTGGCAGAAACATGCACACCAGTAGCCCGCTGGAAGTCATCCTGTGGGGCTCTGACAGTGTTCCTCCTGGTTCTCCTCGGACCACAGATCTGATTTACAACATAGGTCTAATCTTAGTCCCAAAACTAAACAAACAAAACCTTCAAGATGAATGGAGATCTCCAATGAGCTTGATTCTTTGTCCAGGACTAGGCTTCTTTCTGTGTTCACCAAACCAGCCCTAAATCTATTACCCAATTTAACCCAATGTATCCAAAATAAGCAAAACATTGGTTTAGGATTTATTTTTTTATTTTTCTCTTAAATACTAAAAATAGCTCACAAGACAAATCAGAAACATTTCAGAACAGATTCTGAAGACAAAATGGAAAATGTTGTAGTAATTACAATAAATTGTGCTAACTATATACATATCGGTATTAATTACTAATTTAAATAAAGAGCTTCAAAACTGGATTAAAACTACTTTCCTGAAGTTACTATAGGGCATAAGGAAATACGGAAAAATTATTACCATTCGTTTTTTCCCTAAATGTGTTATGGAGGCTTGAGTCGTTTACTCCAATCGAAGGTGACATACAAACACGTGTGTATTGAAAACTTTCCCCAGTTGGAGGGGTTCAGTAGAACCGGCTACTCTGGTAGCAGGTCATCTCCCAACTCTTCATCTGCAAAGTCATCGTCCTCAGTCCGCCTCTTGGCGGCTGTCTTGGGTCTCTCTATCTGGGGTCCCAGAGGATCCACATATGAGGCATCTACACACACAACATGGACAGTGAACAGCAAATTGAACACACATCTTGCGTTCTTCCCTTTTCGAGGGGTGGAAGGGTACTGTACCTTAGAGCTGGAAAGGTGACAAATACCACCTTTTCAAAGCCAATTATTTTTATAGAAAATAATTTCTGTTTTGCATATTTCCTCACGTCCTAATGTTGTAACAAAATGCATTATGGGGTAAAGATTGGAAGAGTTGAAACACCATTGATAGACATACAAGGTAGCAGTGTACAATGGAAGGCCATAACCATGTACACTGCAAACCTTCATCTTTGGGATAGAGGTTTGGTCTCTCACCTATATCTCGCTGGCTGCTGGCCTCATAGGGTTCATGGGAGCCTGGCAATGTCCTCATCTTGGCGCTCAGTCTCTCCCCCTTGCCACTGGTGCTGGGACCGCTGTGTCCACTATCTGAGAAAACCACTCGGTTATATAGAGGAACTCTGGATGAACATAACCTCCTTCAAGTAAGGACTTTGCTAGTGAGGTCAATGGAAGTCCTGACGACTCCTTATTCAGGGAAGGCCTTGCAAATTTCAGCAAGACTATGCCAAACCACAATCTGTACGTAATAGAACAGCATGGCTGCAGTCTAGATCTGTCACCCGTTGAAAAGGTTTGGAACGAAATGAAAAATGCGACAAAGGAGACCCTGAACAGTTGAGCAGCGGAAATCCTATATCAAGTAAGAATGGGAAAACATTTCACTTTCACCACTACAGTAATTGGTCTCTTCTTGCCTAACACTTAGAGAGTGTTGTTAACAGAAGAGGTGATGCAACACTGTGGTAAACATGCCCCTGTCCCAACCTTTTTGAAACTTTAATTGTATTTATTATATGGATAAATGATCTGCACATAGGGTTCCTATTGGTTGGGAGGAGTCAACCAAGGAACATATCTAAAGTCAGGTGGAAAAACAAATGAAATATAAAAACTCTTGGATATTAAAATATAATTATTTTTGTAAACCACACAACAATAGGCTTACTAGTGATGGGACATTATCTATTCACTTTGTGTTTAAACCCTCCTGACGAAAGAAAGACAAAAGATGTTGAAATCTCGGATGGACAATACAAACGAAGCGCAAATGCACACTTGCTGCAATACAGAACATAAAGGTGTGTAAATTACTGAGGTACCGCATAGTGTTGTGTGGATGACTGAGGTACAGCATAGTGTTGTGTGAATGACTGAGGTACAGCATAGTGTTGTGTGGATGACTGAGGTACAGCATAGTGTTGTGTGAATGACTGAGGTACAGCATAGTGTTGTGTGGATGACTGAGGTACAGCATAGTGTCTTGTGAATGTATGGGGTACAGCATAGTGTTGTGTGAATGATTGAGGTACAAGCAGAGTGTTAAGAACATTGTTCTACCTCATTTGTAGAACTTGACAGGAAATATTAAAAAAAATGTCAGTGCAGTTTTTTGGAGTTCATTATGGACCAAATGTCTTTACCATGGCAACATTTGTTTGCCACCCACGTTTAAACTATTTGAATGCCATCTAGTGCCAATATAAATAAACTCTAAATCTAATTCTATTGAGAAAACAGACAGAACCAGCTCCTCTACTGTCAGGACATGCCCTTTCAGTACCCTAACTACATAGATCACATATAACAAACATTGTGCCCTTGTTAGAGACATAAACTATTGGAAGCTACTGCTTAAAAATACCACATACATCTCTGTTGTATGTGAACCCTTGATAGACAGAAGTGAAAGATACCATGTGTCTGTGGCAGCTCTAAGCTCACATAGCAGGTCCGTATGGAGCTCCAGAAAAGTGGGGGACAGGCAAGAAACTCCCACATCTGGCAACAAGGTAGTCGTGGAAACAAATCCAAGCACCACAACAGGAAGAGAAGGAGGCCCAATATTCCATTGTCCCTCACAATCCTCAAATGTCTGTCTTACAACAGGCCACACTATAAATATATATTTGTATGAACCATAACTATCTAGCTGCCCATTTCCCTGTCAAAGAATCAGAATCATCGCCCACCTGTTTTGAGGCAATCCGATTTGCCTTAACAACAGGGCATCTTAGATACTCAAATAAATGGTAAACATGGATTTGAAAGTGTCTGGGAAATGCTTTTTAACCAAACTGGATCCTCAGCAACAACTTAGTCATATGTAGTTGGTAACTTTGCTGAACTGACAACGCCAGTAAATAGAGGCCACTCCAAAATGTCTGTACAAGCAAAATGTATCACAAATGTGGATGCAAAAGGGTTAAAAGGACAAAAAAGAAAGAAAAGAAAGAAACAACTTAAGACATAAGAGTAGTCAAGAAATCAAATATCTCAAATATCTGAGAACATTTTCAGGTCTTTTTGGCTCTGTGTTCAGTGCACACATTCTCTTGAGAAGGCACAGTGCAGGAGGGATTAATTCCTGGCATTAACAGCTAACAGCAGCCTGCAAAAATCTTTTTTTGCTACACTGGAAATTGACAAAGTACAACTACACTGTGGAGAATTCAGTCATGAGTAGTAAAATGCTGGTGTTTCCCCCTCCGCATACAACATAAGTTGTATTTCTTTACTCTTAGTCCTACTTACTGTGTAAACACTTACACTTAAACTGTTACCTTGAGCAAAGTGTCTCCTTTTAACAAATGACTGAAAGAAATGTACCGGTCTGTAGTACGGTGCAATGCCCACCTTGTCCTTGGTCCAGTTGAGGACTGTGTTTAGGCTCAGGGTAAGAAACTGAACAGATCCAGAGTAGTATGTGGAAAGAGAAGAGAGACAGCAGAGAACAGAACATGGAAGGACAGGGATAGTGTAAAGGATCGGGCTACAACTCCATTTAGTCAATTTAGCAAGTGGGAAAGGCATTCAACATGACAGTGGAGTGTATTCAGGTACAAGCAAACCCTTTGTCTTCACTGCCTCACAAAGTGCAAACACTGTCTGCTCACCTGGTTTGATATCCACCTCTGCAGTGCCACGAGAGTATGGGAAATGGAGAAAATCAATCAGAAGTCAATGCTCGTGCAAAACCTTGAACCCCGATGGAGTGCTGATATGGGTTTGCTGAGACTGATCAGCTAGATGCTTTTTGAATGAGCTGAAATAATTATTTCAATACTGGAAACATGAGTGGGTCTACAGGACACCGTAGGACTAAGACAGTACTATAATAACATGAACTGGCTGATATTTCTAGTGTTGAAAGCCACACTGTTTAAGTCTGGTATAGACACAATAGTCAGAGATGTATATACTGCAATACCAAAGCACAGTTAAATGGGTTTTACAGGGAAATATGGAGGAGGGGTGTACCAGCTGGACTGGAGAGGGGCCATAACACCGGATGGCCTTTTTAGGCAGGGATTGGACAGGGTTGGAATTCCCCAAAGTTCCACCATTTACAGCAGGGGTAAAGAAGGATTACAGAAGGGTTAACGAGGAGGAATGGGATACTATCAGTCTAGAGATGCTGTAGATGTACGTGGCTGGAATGACCTAGGGCAGGATTAGACAGACGACCATGTCATGCAGACACTCTGATGTCCCTTCATACCTGTGTTCTTCCTAGGCAGGGTGTGGGCAAGGTTTGGGCTGACCACTTTCCAGGCAGCAGTGAGGAAAACATTTAAAACCGGATAACTCATAGCGAGGCGTGCCATGGAAATATAACCGATCGGTGTCCAGTAGGGGACGGTGATGTCCAAGTTCACTCACCACTGCTGGCGCTGCCCTCCCTACGGGCACTGCTGGCGCTGCCCTCCCTGCGGGCACCTCTGGCGCTGCCCTCCCTCGTCGACTTCCCCCGCTACAGAGCGTACAGGGGGAGAAGAGGGGGAGGATCTCTGTTCAAATCTACCATCAGGCAAACGAACGACCACACATAGGCCCTTTTTGTGTCCAACAGTTTGATGGTTGCTACAGTGGAGAAGGACACTTGTGCAGAGCAAAAACAGAGAGTTGGTGTGGTCTGCGAGGGAGCTGGGACGAGCTGGGACAGCTAACAGAGCAGGAATGAGAGCGGATCCAAACACATCTCAGCAATGAATTAAGAGCAGATGGTTCTGATTAACTGAGATATTGGTATTCTCCCCATTTGCCACCGAGGGCAAACAGTGGCCTCTAGTGGTCTCAGTGTGAATTACAGAGGTCATAGACACCTAGAACATACGTAGACACCTAGACACTGTGGTCGTAGACACTGTGGTCGTAGACACTGTGGTCGTAGACACTGTGGTCGTAGACACTTAACAGTAAAGTAAATAGAGGACCTGTTCTCGGATCTCCTTCATCTTCTCCACCTTCTTTAGTTTGGTGGCATAATCCTGAACCTCCGTCATGCCCATGTCTGTGCATAGCCTCACTAGGAAGCGCAGGCCTAGAGGAAGACATGGGAGACACACATAGAGCTGTTCATCAGTACATATCAGTACATTACTTTAATAAGAACCGTGACAACATGGAAATATTGCTGAGTGGATAACAGGGGATTTAGGTGACTACATTCAACGTTTTCCGGGAATTTCCGGTGGATGTCCTTGTAGGTCTCTAGAGATTTCTGGTAGTTTCCTGAGGATAAAAGAAACAGGAACTGAAGTCTTTGTACACGGACCAGTTATCATGCCTACTACGTGACGGTCCATACAACATATGGATCATCATTAGCCGTAATAACTCATGTGAGGGGGACGAGGAACTCACCACTTCTTCTGTAGCAGCTGGCCACCATTAGCTGCCACTTCACTTGTGTTGGCCTGAAACCACACTACCAGTTAGCAATGTTACGTGGGTCAGACACAGCATGAACTAGTCACCAGCCTACGGGACACACATCGTACACAACCAACCAAATCACACATCGTACACAACCAACCAAATCACGCATCAAACACGACCCACCAAATCACACATCGTACACAACCAACCAAATCACTCGGTACACACGTCATCATAAACCCGAGGCACATACACGTCAGTATTATGGTAAGATGAGAACCGGAGACTTACTGAATGAGTGTGGCCCTCTCAAAGTACTGGGCTGCCTTTTCACAGAACTGAGTGTCAATGAAGTAGGCCCCCAGCCACTCAATAACCCCAATGTTGGAGGGAAAATATCTGAAGGACTGAAACCAAACAAAGATCATTGTGACATTCTTAATTATTGTTCCAGGTAAGAAACAATTATTGTGCAACGGCAACCAGCAAAACAAGACCGCAAGCATGACACCAATTCTATAATATCCGGTTTCTAAATAAACATCAGCGAAAGGATCCAGACAGTGGTTCTGTTAAGGAGACGGACCTCATAGTAGTACTGGAAGGCTTGCAACTTGTCCCCCTCGCCGTCATACAACTCCCCCAGCTTGGCCAACGCCTTGGGGTCCGTGGGCGTCACACTGATCAGCTGCATCAGCCATTCTATGGCCTGCTGGGGGTCCTCCAGCACCTCATAGCTGAGCTCCAGTCAGGGATCACAGACATGCAGGTTCTGCTCCCGCCGTGTTGGCAGTAGGCTTTTGGGGTTTGGGAAAAGCTCCCCTCGCGGGGATAATAGCTCTACGCGGCGTTCTTAGGGCAGACATTGTGTGAGGATACAGGCTGGCCAGCTGCCACATGACCTGTGAACTGTTCCTCAGGATGGCGTGGAGCTTCAGGAAACAGTCCAGGGCATCCTCCAGACGCCCCAGGCGCTTATAAGTCAGGCCTGAGGGAAGGGTACACGGCATCAGAATAGGGAGAAGACTGCGAATGAATCGCCGGCTCCCGGGGACCCCGGCGTCCGCTCTGACGGCTCCACTCACCCAGGTTGTACAGGGCCTCGGTGCAGGACGAGTCGTTCCGGAGAGCCTCCTTGTAAAACTCGGCGGCTTTCTCGTGGTCCTTCCTCACGAAAACCGTGTTGCCCTTGTTGATGAGCGCCGCTGGGTTATAGCGGTCCGCGGCCATGGCCAGGTCAGCGTAGCGGTCGGCCTGGTCATAGTCCTTCTCCTGAAGGGTCGAAGGTCAACGCGCCAAATGAGATGCATATGCCAAGCAGTAAACCGATGACGCTTGCACAGAGGAATATTGGCCTAATATGACTAGATAACAGGTATCGAATGGAGGGGAGGGTCTTACTAGGAAGTAAAGGAAGGAGAGGTTGGTGGCTGCAGCACTCTTCACACGGCTGTCTTTCTTCTCAAAGGTCTTTAGGGTCTCCACAGCCTGTAGCAGGAACTCATTACTTTACATATAACATTGACGGTTATGTTCACACCTGTGAGAGCTTAGGGCACGATGGCGAGATCCTTGATAAGTGAGTCCTGTGGAAGCCTGCCTCCCGGGAGATCCTGTGGAAGGCTGCTTTAAAAGGCACCTAATACTGACCCAGTGAGCAAAATACTTTATTTTGATTCTTTCAAAAAGTCTTTGCTCAGTGGGGAGCTAATAACCTATGCTATGGTCCTGTTGAGCAAAATGCCCTAGGACCAAATTTCTTAAGCAGCTATTTTACTTTATATTAGGGAACTGTTTTATGGCCATTTTAGCCCTTTACATTCTGAACATTTACCATAGCTTTAAGTTAACCAACCGCATTACATCAGACATCAAACAGACAAACCAATGAGGAGATCACATACCTCAAGCTTAAGAGCCATGGAGATGGGAAAGGAAAACAATCAGAATGCAGGCGTTCAGTGGAGGAGAAAAGCTGTGGTTAAACAGCTGATGGGGAAAACCAATACATTGACAGACTACACAGCCCAGCTGCAGCGAAGACACGCATGCAGGATGGAGTCAACGGAAAGAATGTATGCCGGATACGGTACAAAAGAAGACAGAGTGAATGACACACTCACACCTACCTGGTTGAAGTTCTTCTGTCTCAAGTAGGTAATGGCTTTGTTAATCTCTAGGTCATTGGCCAGTTCAACGTACTGGGAGCTCTTCACCATGTCCACACACCTACGGAAACAACACAGGTATTTGGTTGACGTGCCCAGGAGACGTCAGTCCACGTTTGCCCCTCTAGTGGGTGAGGTTTGAAAAACACACCAGTCAAATCCGTCAGCGAACGTCGCCTCAATGGCGGGAGCAATGAGCTTGGCTGATGTCATGATGAATTTCTCAGCCAGTGCTTTCCTGCGGTTAACAGAACAGAACCCAGTCAGTGGGCCTTAAGCGGCGAGCGAGACGGGAGTTAAAACGTGTAAAAGAATGACATTGATGTTTTGCATGATGAACGAACAAGAGGTACCGTTCTCTCTCCATCTGGTGAAGCTTGTCATTCTTGATGGCTTCAATCAACAGGTTGGCGTGGGTGTTGTCCTGAAAGTAGAACAAGAGCCATGCTAAGGTGACATGCGGGGAGGATTACTACAATGGAGTCAGGCGCTGTAGAGCACACCCTGGCCTAGAGCACACCCTGGCCTAGAGCACACCCTGGCCTAGAGCACACCCTGGCCTAGAGCACACCCTGGCCTAGAGCACACCCTGGCCTAGAGTACACCCTGTGTACAGGCGCTGTAGAGTACACCCACTGTAGAGTACACCCTGGCCTAGAGTACACCCTGGCCTAGAG
>JACXGK010010685.1:0-17268 GCA_016801125.1 Novumbra hubbsi | reverse complement strand
TCAAAGGAAAACAACTCACACTTTAGATTACCTTAGACTCAACTTTGTCCTCACTAAACAGTTAAAGTGCAATAAAACAAAATGCACTAGACATCAGTACATTGCTCAGACACATCTAAACTTTTGTCAAGTGAATTACAATGTCCAATCATTGTCTGCAGCCACACTTTTCACCCAATCAGGTCAATCACCATGGACACATTTGTTCCAGCGCTATGTTTTGCTTAGCCCCCACATCACTGCATGCAGTTTTAATTATTAGTGTTATTCACTTCACCTGTGCAAGAACAATGCGAATCAGCTTTATTGGCAAGTAGGTTTACCCATACAAGGACTTTGCTATAGTGTGTCGGTGCATGGCAAGAAACACAGTAAGTTGAAAAAAACATAGTAAATAGAAAGTGTCCAAAACATTACCCTTATAAGTTCCATACAGTGCAATGTGCAAAGAAGTACATTAATGTAACGCATTGCGTTAGGGGGAGGATGGGGTCAGTGGGGGTCACCTTGGCCTTTGATGAGACCAGCTGCCAATGGGTACTGAAACAGTTTGGGTCCAGGATGGGCGGGATCAGCCACAATCTTTCCAGCGCGCCTCAGGGTCCTGGTGGTGTACAGGTCCTCGAGGGATGGCAGATTGCAGCCAATCACCTCTGCAGATCGAATGGCTCGCTGCAGTCTGCTCTTGTCCTTGGCAGTGGCAGCAGCGTACCAGATGGTGATGGGAGGTGAGGATGGAGTCATTGATGGCTATGTAGAATGCACCATCATTGTCTTTGGGAGGTTGAACCTATTCAGATGCCGCAGGAAGTACATCCTATGCTGTGCTATTTCAATGATGGAGCTGGAGTTTTGCTTGCACTTGAGGTCCTGTGAAATGATGATCCAGTAAGCGAAAGGACTCTGCAATGACGACTGAGGAGTCACACAGAGTGATGGGGTGGGTGGGGCTGGGTTCTTCCTAAAATCCACAACCATCTCCACTGTCTTCAGAGCATTGAGCTCCAGATGGTTCTGCCTGCACCAATTCACCAGGTGGTCAATGTCCAATCTGTAAGCAGACTCAACCTCACAGGAGATGAGCCAAAGGTTGGTGTCATCTGCAAACTTCAGGAGCTTGTCGGATTGATGACTGGAGGTGCAACTGTTGGTGTACAGGGAGAAAAGCACAGGGGAAAGGATGCAGCCTTGAGCAGAACACATGGCACCTGCTGACAGATTGGGTGTGAGAGACATGTTTCCCCGGAGAGTTCCGTGTCACGTCCACTCTGAGGAAGTCTGCCAGCTGCAGCACAGAGTCTGGTGTGTCAATCCACACAGCCAAGTCTCCATAAAACTGAAGATGAGTAAATGTTTCTGTCATTCCCCGCCAGTAGCTGAAGTTCATCCTGTTTGTTGCACAATGATTGCACATTGAAGCGAATTATTCCAGATAACGGTGTGCGATGTTCACATTTGCAGAGCTGTATGAGCGCATTGGCACGTTTCCCCCTCCACAGGTGTATAATTGTATGAACAAAGGGGAGGGCACCTTTGCCTAGAATGTTCAATAATTCCACTGATGTTAGCAGGAATGTAAAAAATAAATCTGCTGTTCCTCTGATATTTATGAGCTCATCTCTGGTGAAAGAGCTCTGGGTATTGTAACAGAAAACTGACGGGAAACGAGAAAATTACGTGCGTCAAAACACTGGTGTATGTTGGCTGTCATCCGCGGCGCCATCTTGTAAAGGAACAATGATGTTGAATGATTCCAGACCAGGAGAACAGTGCTTTTGAATCCAGCCGTGAAGGCCCCACCTCGCAACTTAAAGAATCTGCTGCTAATGTTTTGGTGCCAGGTACCACAGCACATCTTCAGAGACAGACGTCACAGCTCTAATGTATCAGAGACAGACGTCATAGCTCTAATGAATCAGAACCAAATGTCATAGCTCCAATGTATCAGAACCAAATGTCATAGCTCTAATGTATCAGAACCAAATGTCATAGCTCTAATGTATCACAACCAGACATTATAGCTCTAATGTATCAGAACCAGACGTCCCAGCTCTAATGTATCAGAACCAGACGTCCCAGCTCTAATGTATCAGAACCAGACGTCACAGCTCTAAAGTATCCGAACCAGATGTCACAGCTGTAATGTTTCAGAACCAGACGTCACAGCTCTAATTTATCAGAGACAGACATCATAGCTGTAATGTTTCAGAACCAGACGTCACAGCTCTAATGTATCAGAGACAGACATCATAGCTCTAATGTATCACAACCAGACATTATAGCTCTAATGTATCAGAACCAAATGTCATAGCTCTAATGTATCAGAACCAGACGTCCCAGCTCTAATGTATCAGAACCAGACGTCACAGCTCTAATGTATCAGAACCAGACGTCACAGCTCTAATGTATCAGAACCAGACGTCATAGCTCTAATGTATCAGAGACAGACATCACAGCTCTAATGTATCAGAGACAGACGTCATTGCTCTAATGTATCAGAGACAGACATCACAGCTCTAATGTATCAGAGACAGACGTCATTGCTCTAATGTATCAGAACCAGACGTCCCAGCTCTAATGTATCAGAACCAGACGTCATAGATCTAATGTATCAGTACCAGACATCATAGCTGTAATGTATCAGAACCAGACGTCCCAGCTCTAATGTATCAGAACCAGACGTCATAGATCTAATGGATCAGTACCAGACATCATAGCTGTAATGTATCAGAACCAGACGTCCCAGCTCTAATGTATCAGAGACAGACATCATAGCTCTAATGTATCAGAGACAGACGTCATTGCTCTAATGTATCAGAGACAGACGTCCCAGCTCTAATGTATCAGAGACAGACGTCATAGCTCTAATGTATCAGAGACAGACATCACAGCTCTAATGTATCAGAGACAGACATCATACCTCTGTCTAAGTTCTAGAGGTTATGGATCATTATGTATTTCACCTTGACAGGGTCCTGGTCGGCAGGGTCTGTGGATCTCAGGTTTCTCTCCGTTACACTGATCTCCAATACGACATGTCACCAAGCGCCTCTCCACCCCATCACCACAGGTCACTGAGCACTAAAACACACAATAACATTAGAAATCATTCACATCAGTGAACAGATTATGGTGGTTATTATTCAACCCTTAGTTATCCGTCAACACTCAATGTTTAGGAATCAGTCCACCCTCAGTGCTTGGTTAATATTTAACCCTTGGTAACAGTCAGCACTCAATGTTTAGTTATCAGTCAACACTCAACACACTCAATGTTTAGTTATCAGTCAAGACTCAACAGACTCAATGCGTAGTTATCAGTCAACACTCAACACACTCAATGCGTAGTTATCAGTCAACTTTATGAGTTTATTCATTATATCTGTCGGAGCCAAATTCCTTTTGGAGTATGTTTACAAACAATAATAATTATAATGTTTAGAAGATAGATTTTTGGTTGGTTTTGTTGCCCGTTTTGATTTGGTGTTAGTGAAACACCTGCTGCTACGGAGGGGGGATCGCTTTTGACCACGCCTATATTTGGACGTAATGGGTAGGGGAAGGGGGCAGACCTGGCGATAGTAGGAAGCGACACAGTTTTTCAACCTCTCTCTCTCTCTCGCTCCCTCCCTCTCTCTCGCTCTCTCTCTCGTCTCTGGATTCGATTCGATCAAATATCTATCCTTCACCTCTATGTTTGTTGTTACGTATTATCATTTATGAGTTCGCGGATCGATTGTAACAAATCGTTTTGCAAGTGGTGAGATCAAGGACAAGCTTCTCGGGAAGTGGAGCGCTGAGCCAGGGACAGGTGCGTTGATTACTTGCAGGCTATCGCTGGGGGTCGTAGTGGTTGAAGTTGGTGTAGAAGCCACTACAATATCATTCATCATTACAATGAATAGCCTAAATTATGTTTGTGAGGTGATGACAAAATAGAAGCACTGCATCTCTTGAGGGATGTCAATTTGAATGACTTTATGGTTGTTTTGGAGCAGTGGCTCAGACACCCCACACACATCTTTATGGCCCTAAACAGGTACACTGATCAGGCAGTTCAAAGCTATATCCTATTCAATAAATAAATAAAAGCACACACATTTGCGGGTGAGCAAGATGTGTTTATAATACACATTGGCTTCACATTTCAGCAACTGGCAAAGCTTTTTCAAGTCCCTCATCTGAGGATTATCCTGTTTTACTATTATACCAATTATGGGATATCTCCACAATTTCATAATTGTGCGTATTGATAATCATACTAGATCTATCTATATCTATCTATATCTTACAGTGTATCTATTCATACCTCACAGCATATCCATTCATACCTTACTATGTATCTAATATAGCAAAATCTAAAATATCTGACCGGAGGCAAATACTATGTCTTTCCACTGTAACTGTGCTGCTGATCAATGTTGACTTGGCTATTGACTCGGCTACAACTACAAATTATTACAATGTCTTAAAAATTACGGCTCTTAAAAATGATGGGAACACTTTATACACAGCAGATCCAGATCTTTACTGTACATTGTAGAATTGTTTGAGAACAAAATGACTAAACGGTCAATGGAAACCAAAATCACCAACCGATTGAGGGCTAATTTCAAACACACTAAATTCAAACAAACCAAATTTAACCTTGCGTGAATTTCATCACAGCAACTCAATGTGACTCAGCAGTGTACTGCACCTGGAGGAACCAAGGTCTGACGATGGGTCTGGGGATTTCATCAGAACCTAACATCAGTCAATTTGCAGGCAGCATAATGTTCACCTCGGGGTCTCCTATCACATCTGTCACGTGTGCTCAATGTCCAGCTCTCCTTGTGTAATAGCCTGTCTCCTGATATCGCCTCTATGCTCTTGAGACTGTACTGCAAGTATTGACGTGCCATCCTGGAGGAGCTTGACTACCTGTGCAACCTGAATGCTACCAGTAGTGACAAGGACCCTAGCAAAACACAAACCCACAAAATAATGAGTACGGAAGGATAAGGAGAGCAATTTTCTGTGGCCACCACCTGCGAAAACATCCACTTTTTTGGGTTGTCTTTTTTGGGTGCACATGTTGTCACTCTCACCAAAACAGGTGACATTGATTCACAATCACTTTTGCTTCCTAACTGGACAGATTGATATCACTGAAGTTTAATTGACTTGGTGTTATGCAGTGTTGATTAGGAGTTCCCTTCACTTTTTGTCACCAGGTATGATCACAATATTACCTGTGACCACGCTCCAGTCCTCCACTGTGCAGGGCAAGGCAATCTGTTACAGGGCCGTCTGTTCTCAGGTTTCTCCCCGTTGCAGTACTTGTTGTGGACTGAGCGATTGGTCCCCTCATGAAGGAACTGAATGCAGCGCACTGTCCGGATCTGGAAACCTAAACTGCCACATGTCTTAGAGCAGTGCTCCCATTCCTCCGAGATCCAACTGGCCAAACCAGAATTGGAAGAGGGGAGTTGTCATAAAGTGTGTCAGAGGAGTAAGAATTTGGCCCATAGGCTAAGGGGGGGGACTTCAATAATATGTTGTGCAAAGCCTGCTTTCTCAGAAATACAACTGTACTCATAGAATAACTCACATTTACTCCATCATGGATTTCATTTTCTTGGGTAAAAGTCACTAGCAACCCATAACAAAATGAAGTGCTCATTCTACATAAACTATAAAAACTATAAATATACTATAGAACACCAGCAGTGGAATGAAAGTGCCGTAGTCCACTATGCAAAATCCCAATGACCAAGAAAACTAAATGAAATGTTGAGCAACTGCATATTGAAAGTCTCTTCGCCAGCGTTATGATTCAGGAATACTCACTGAGGCTGAGTACAGTCCTGTAGGTTACACATTCTCCTAATGGGTTTGGGTTTCTTGCTGACATCACAGTGTCCCCGATGGATCATCTTGCTCCCCCCCTTCTTCCTGCAGCCATATTTGGTTACCTGGAATCCTTGCAGAGCAGAAGAAGAAGAGCTTTGAACCCCAAAACCTTAAAACAAAAGTGCTACATTGTTAAAAGAAAAATTGTACTTTGGTTTTCATCATGTCTATTCTTTGCTAAAAACTATTTTGGTTCCATGAAAAAACATTTGGGGTTCCAAGAAAAAGCTATTCCAGTGAAGAAAAACTGTGGAACCCCTTTTGGAATTTATTCAAGATCTAGCTTCTCCTAGTGTTGTAAGGCTTGATGAGATGTGAAGCCATAATCACTTTTGGGTTGTTTTGGTCTGACAGTGCAGTCAAGGTCATGAGGATTAGAGAAGAGCAATAGCTGAAATATAAGGAATGGCTGATATTCCCGAAGGAGAGCTTTGACTAGTTTGGAAATTCAGTGAATGCAACACTAGAACCTTATCTCCAATAGAGGGTGTAGACAAACACCGGGTCTAGAACAAGGGTGCCCAAAAAAGTAATGTTGTGGTCCAAATTAAAGGAATCTAATTTGGGCACCCCTGGTCCAGAACCTTTCTCCTGCACAGGTTCTAGAACCTTACCTCCTGCACAGGGTCTAGAACCTTACCTCCTGCACAGGGTCTAGAACACTGAGACCAGCTCTTTAAGGCCCATTCATAGGTGTCCTCCTGAATTACATTGTTGCTGTTGATGGGAACAGAGTCTTCATGGATGATGTATTTATACATCAGGGTTGACCTTGTCTCGTTGTCTTGAGGGATTATCTAAAGAAACATAATCAAGGAAGGTTACATGCAAATCATCATTACTTTTTGATTTAGCCTCCTAATTTAAGGAAATGTAATTGTGTTTGTTTAATCACATTTGAAACTGTTGCATTATGACCTAAATAACCAAGATAATTTCACGGACAACCGGCTTGTTTAAATGTTACTACCTGCTACCACAAATTACTGAAACCATACATTACTGCTTTTTTGCAAACCTATTAAAAATAAAAAAAATCACATGTACATAAGTCTTCACAGCCTTTGCCATGACACACAAAGTTGAGCTCAGGTTCATCCTGTTTCCACTGATCATCCTTGAGATGTTTCTACAACTTCATTGGAGTCCACCTGTGGTAAATTCAGTGGATTGGAGAAAATTTGGAAAGGCACACACCTGTCTATATAAGGTACCACAGTTGACAGTGCATGTCAGAGCACAAACCACTGAAATACTGCAGTACTAATTCAGCCTCTGGAATGGCTACAATGCAGTCAAGATTAGTGTTATTTGTGAGAGGTCTTTATTTTAAGTATAAAACTGTGGTTTAGCCTTTGGAATTCTGTCATCTCCAATGCAGGCAATGGTTGCTGAAAACTGGCGTAACAAATTGCTTGTTAAGTATTCAAAGTGTTGAAATTGTGCATACAAATTACCTCCAAACACTTTCAGTAATTCTGTAACCATGAAATGCCTGCTGAATTGTGAAATAATGATGTTAACTAGATTGACCACAGTGTTGTGCAGTGTCTGTGTGTTGCTTTGTATGTCTGACATTTACCAGTACAACCACTGCATCGTGTAGGGGTCCATCAGTGTGTAGGGTCTCCACCTCATCTTCAATGATGTAGTCCCACTCCACCCCCAATTCTATGAAGCTGCGTGAGCGAGCTTCCTCTCCTCTGCCGTTTAGGATGTAGTGGCCGGTTGCCTGGTTCTTGATCGCTTGAATCAACAATTTGTTAGGATTACAATGGACCAAAACTCCTCTAAAATAAAGTGTTTCCACCACTTTGGAAATATTCCCATGACTTTCCAATACTCCAAGGTTTCCAGACATTAGAATGGAGAATTCAATATTGCCAGCTCCCTGGAACCTACTGAAGACCCCAAACTACCACAAGTTCCAATACCACCATAACATAGCGAAACACCAAGGCTACCAGAACATTGGGAAGTACCGATACATATGCCATTACATAGCGAAACACCAAGCCTACCAGAACATTGGGAATTACAGATACATATGCCATTACATAGCGAAACACCAAGCCTACCAGAACATTGGGAATTACAGATACATATGCCATTACATAGCGAAACACCAAGCCTACCAGAACAATGGGAAGTACCGATACATATGCCATAACATAGCGAAACACCAAGCCTACCAGAACATTGGGAATTACAGATACATATGCCATTACATAGCGAAACACCAAGCCTACCAGAACAATGGGAAGTACCGATACATATGCCATAACATAGCGAAACACCAAGCCTACCAGAACATTGGGAAGTACAGATACATATGCCATTACATAGCGAAACACCAAGCCTACCAGAACATTGGGAAGTACCGATACATATGCCATTACATAGCGAAACACCAAGGCTACCAGAACATTGGGAAGTACCGATACATATGCCATTACATAGCAAAACACCAAGCCTACCAGAACAATGGGAAGTACCGATACATATGCCATTACATAGCGAAACACCAAGGCTACCAGAACATTGGGAAGTACCGATACATATGCCATTACATAGCGAAACACCAAGCCTACCAGAACAATGGGAAGTACCGATACATATGCCATTACATAGCGAAACACCAAGGCTACCAGAACATTGGGAAGTACCGATACATATGCCATTACATAGCGAAACACCAAGGCTACCAGAACATTGGGAAGTATCGATATATTTGCCATTACATAGCGAAACACCAAGGCTACCAGAACATTGGGAAGTATTGATACATATGTACCAGTACATTAACCATTACTCGCAAATTGGAACAATTGGTTGAATGGGACAGGTTTCTTAAGAAAAATTGTGTCATTCTGCTCACAGAACATTTTCTGTTTAAATCACTTTAAATCAGACCTGTAAATAGCAGTATATTCATTCATTAGCATGCGGTTGGTGAGTGGAAAGGGTTACTTCAGGCTTATTATATTCCCCAGGAAGGGAAGGGGTGCAAGTTCTGTAGCATGATTAGACTTAGCAGTATTAGTGATGCTCATTAAAATCACATTTTAATGATGCAGCTTTTGCTCATGCATTCTAGTGAAAGAGGAGATGAGAACTTACCAAGCATCTGAGGGGAAGCCTCATGCTCCTGAATGATTACATGTCTAGCCCCGGGTGGGATCAGAAACATCTTAAGGAAACCTTTACATGGTGTGAGTCAATCAACAGAAAAGAGGAGCGGCAGGAGAGGAAATGAGAAGGGAAGACAGAAGAAGATATGGAAATGGAGGGAAGACAGAATAGGAGAATGAAGAGAATGTAAGGATTTGGGAAAGAGAGGGAAAAGAGGCAACAGTTAGATTGTAGATCTCTGTTTGCAGAGGTGGATGTGGACATCATACAAAGGCTCTAGGTTTACCCTACCAAAGCAGACAGCTTAGAAAAACATATAGAAAAGCTCTAGATACATCTTGAATCATCTAGATACATTTAGAACAATCTAAAATAATCTATATTCTAGAATATTCCAAAATGTATTATTTACATCTACAGTTGACACCTCTGGCCCCAGAGGGGTGTGAGAGATACATGTGTGGCAGGAAGTTTGATTAAAATATGGCTTTCAACTGTGCTGTTGAAATAAATCCTGTATGGCCAAATACATACAAACATGTTTTACTGAAAGACTTCAAAAAGTAGTTGTATAGATTTGTAATTAAAATAGGGTTGTCTAATATTGCGTATAAACTGTCTTAAAAGTCTTAAAATACAGTGCATACATATTGCAAAATGTGCATTAGTAAGTAAGCCATATTTCAAACAACAGGGAAAAAAGTTAAGTAACTCAACACTTGAAGCTACAAAGCCATCTTTAAGGATGTCCACCACCTCTGCAAACCCGTCCAGACTCACCAAGTACATTTCTAGAATCCTCAGTTTCATTCAGATAAACATTCCGAGCTCCTTTAGGCAAGGAAAATGCTCCTCTCGTCTTCCCTTCAAAAAAAGACATATGTTAGTTTTTATGTGCTGTTTCATTTTCATTGATTTGTTGCAATTACAGTGACATGCTCAAGCATGAAGAAGAAGGAAGCCCTCGTATAGTCTTAACTAGCCAGTGTTCTAGATAGCAGTTTCTTGAGAAGGAAGCCACTGTACGGATTCTTTACTAGCCAGCGTTCTAGCTAGCTGGGGTCTAAAGCAGGAAAGCCACTGTACGGATTCTTTACTAGCCGGCGTTCTAGCTAGCTGGGGTCTAAAGCAGGAAAGCCACTGTACGAAGTCTTCAATAGCCAGTGTTCTAGCGAATATATTTGTAACAAAGGAAGCCACTGTACATATCATTTTCTAGCTAGTGTTCTTGCAAGCAGGTTTCAAGAGAAGGAAGCCACTGTATGGAGACTTTACTAGCCAGTGTTCTAGCTAGCAGGGTTCTAGAGCAGGAAGCTACTGTATGGAGACTTTAATAGCCAGTGTTCTTGCTAGCAGGGTTCTAGAGCAGGAAGACACTGCATGAAGACTTCACTAGCCAGTGTTCTTGCAAGCAGGTTTCAAGAGAAGGAAGCCACTGTATGGAGACTTTATGTTATACTATAAGATCCAGGAGTAGATTACCATATATTATACCACATATTATGACCTATCGAATGCTTTTAACTCTGTGGATCATGATATTTTGTAGAGTTTGCTTCCTTTTTATGGATTAAAATCTGATGCCTGCAGGTGGTTTGACAATTATTTTACAGATAGAATCTCAGCTATCAAGATGGATGGGGTTCAATCAACTTCCTAAAACTACACAAAGGTGTGCCACAAGGTTTGATATTTGGCCCTTTACGTTTCATGCTGTATATAAATAATATTGATGTAAAGTATTGTCAAATCTATTTATTCCCTGATGATACAGATCAGTATTCTATTGCCACATCTGCTGAGCCTTTCATATCTAAAAGCAGATGTCCTTGTACTGCAACAGTCATTGGCAGACATCAAGTTGGTTCTAAATGAGAAAAAGACAAAATGCTTTTTACAATATCTAAGACCTCTGTTTTGAATGACCACATAGTTGCCAGTATACATAGTTGCCAGTGCTACACAAATTAAACAAGGATCCTCCTATACATATCTGGTTATATGGCTAGATCAAAAGCTATATTATAAAAGTAATAAAAATAAGTTGATTAAGTTTCTTTAAAGCATTATTGGGTTTATAACCTAAATGTCAGTAAGACGTTTTTTTTAAACCAGGTCTCAAGACTAGATTTTAGCGGTTCCAGCTGTTTACACAAAATTTGGCAAAACATGTTATACTAAATTATCCAGAGTAAAGGACCACATGATACACTAAACAATCCAGAACAGAGGACCACATGTTATACTAAATGGTCCAGAGTAGAGGACCCCATGTTATACTAAATGACCCAGAGTAGAGGACCCCATGTTATACTAAATGACCCAGAGTAGAGGACCACATGTTATACTAAATGATCCAGAGTAGAGGACCACATGTTATACTAAATGATCCAGAGTAGAAGACCACATGTTATACTAAATGATCCAGAGTAGAAGACCACATGTTATACTAAATGACTCAGAGTAGAAGACCACATGTTATACTAAATGATCCAGAGCAGAGGACCAAGTGTTATACTAAAATGTCTGTAGTAGAGGACCACATGTTATACTAAACGACCCAGAGTAGAGGACCACATGTTATACTAAATGACCCAGAGTAGAGGACCACATGTTATACTAAAATGTCTGTAGTAGAGGACCACATGTTATACTAAATGTCTGTAGTAGAGGACCACATGTTACACAAAATGGTCCAGAGAATATTGCAGCTAAATATTCACTACTCAAAGAAATTAAGGGAACACTTAAATCACACAATATATATTAAAGATCAACATCTTCACTGTACATTGATTAATTTGTTGAGAACAAAAGAACATAACAACCTGAATTGGCTGCTGGTGTCACCTCATGCTACCAAGAGTGACAATGACTCTAGCAAAACGCAAACCTAAAGAAGAATCAGTCAGGAAGGATAAGGACAGTGCAATTGTCTGTGGCCACCACCTGCAAAACCATTACCATTTTGGGAGTTGTCTTGCTGTTGCCTCTCCAGTGCACCTGTTGTCACTTTTATTTGCACCAAAACAGGTAACATTCGCAATCGCTAACGCGTACTAACTGGACAGAATGATAGAAGTTTAATCGACATGGTGTTCCTTTTATTTTTTTGCAGTGTAGTTGCCTATCTCTGGTTCAAGGGGCAAGCTGTAGGGGCTTGGCATTTAGTGTTCAGAGACTAGATGTTAGGGTTTAGAGACTAAATGTTAGGGGAATTGAGCATGCTAAGATCTGGAACACTTGATACTTGCAGGTAATGTTTTCGGAGAAAGGAATATCTTTATGGCATCTCTTGCTTAACTTTTTTCCTGTTAAAAGAGATGAGGGTTTAATATCATCACAGTTAGAAGGATTAACATGGGGCACACAAGGTTTTGATCCAGCTCTGCTCCACCACACACACAAATCAGCTGCACATCAGCACTGATTTGCTGAGTCATGTGTGTGCAGGCTGAGAGCAAAGCCCTGCAACAGCTCTCTAGGGGGATTATGGCTTGCTGTGGTGTTGTAATGTACAACCAACAAAAATATTTGATTCCTTGTAAAGGAGCTAACTTTTGGTTCAAAGTAGAAATGTTATTGGTTCCTAGGTGAACCTTCTGCTTGAAGTTAAAACCCTTTTGATTTCAGGTAGAAAACAGGTCCTTCGTTGAACAAGAAATAATGTCACATAGAATACAGATCCTAGCAGTTTCAGGGTAACCAAACAGGGTTCTACCTGCAACCATAAATGGTCTCTTCAGGGACAGATGAATAACACGTATGCAACTCTTCTTTTGACAACATATAGTCTGCTAAAATTAAAACACTTCCAAAAAGGTTACGCACCAAAACCCAGTATCATCCCCTACTGGTGCCACATTCCTGCTCATGGTGCGTCCTTTCCTCATAATTGGTTCAGTCCGAATTATTGTATGCTAACGTATATTTTTGGATCTCAGAAATGCTCCTTACGACTACCTTGTCTGGTGACTCCTGGCTGTGTCTGTCCAAAGTCTACGGGGTTGTGTTGCAGATCAACTCTATGCCTGATGATTCATGTTGTTTATGCCCACAGCTCAACTGGTCATTCATGTGTTTCTTTACCTGGTTGTACAACTGATTCTGTCTAAAGACTCTGGACACAGTCCACCTGGTCATTCATGTGTTTCTTTACCTGGTTGTACAACTGATTCTGTCTAAAGACTCTGGACACAGTCCACCTGGTCATTCGTGTGTTTCTTTACCTGGTTGTACAACTGATTCTGTCTAAAGACTCTGGACACAGTCCACCTGGTCATTCCTGGGTTTCTTTACCTGTTTGTACAACTGATTTTGTCTAAAGACTCTGGACACGGTCCACCTGGTCATTCGTGTGTTTCTTTACCTGGTTGTACAACTGATTCTGTCTAAAGACTCTGGACACGGTCCACCTGGTCATTCGTGCGTTTCTTTACCTGGTTGTACAACTGATTCTGTCTAAAGACTCTGGACACAGTCCATACAAATTCTATGACCTGTCTGCTGTCACCGGTCCCTAGTATGATATATTATTAGTGCTTTTGGCAAGCAACACTGCTATTATTTCACATATCATTGTCATTTATTTATTATTATAGTCACCCAAACAGCATCCTACAGTTCTTACAGTATGAAGACATGACAGGTATCAAAATGTGTGTATCATTTCCAATTGCATTGCTATTGTTTTGTAGAAGGTTAATATTTACTTTTTTGTGGCAAATAACACTTGCCACAACCAACTTACTTTACTCAAACTTTCGAGAATGACGCCATGCAAATGTCTTCTGGTTCATTTGCAAGTAATGCTAGCCAGCTAAATTACTGTTTATGCAGTGACAATGAAATTGAACTGACTTCGACCATGGGACTTACTTAGTCAAAGGTAAGGCTAAAGTTATTTTTTTATCAAAACACCGGTGAGACCGCTCTCTCAAACCACTGGTGAGACTGCTCTCTCAAACCACTGGTGAGACCGCTCTATCAAACCCTCAGTTCCGTACCATCATGCTGTTTTTAACCTGCCGTTAGAGGTTTTGCTGCTTTATCTGTGTTAACTTACTGCCAGAACACAGCAAAACCCTGGATACAGCTGGTGCAACCGCAAGCACACTTTACAATATCCTTGGCTAGTTCCTCTTGTTTCTGTTACAGAGCTTAAATCAAACTGTCTGATAGATGTAATAAAATTTGAGATAAATTATCTCTGTGTGTTATGATACAGAGTAGAATATAAATTGTGTCCTTCATTATAAAGGGAACCTTTGATTAAACAAAACAGCAATGCAATATTGATTAACATAAAATATATGTTTATACCGCAAACACTCTTTATAGCCAACTGTGTGGAAGAAACGCCATATCAAGGGAGGGATAATGAACTTTATACATTAAATCCATTCAAGGATTGTTTGGAGGCCATTGTTTTGGGGCATTTCCACAAAAAACAGCAACATATGTCTGCTATAGTGTGGATGAGACCAATACAATGGGATATAAAAGATAAGTATATGTGTCGCTGCATTATGTGTTCCCTACCAGCTTTTTTGGGGGTGCGGGTGAATGTTCCCTTGACAGTGCGACAGTGAGAGTTGTCCCCTCCACACACTCCACACTTATCCTCCACCTTGATGGAACCGATCTCTTTGTCGCAGCCCACTTTCTGAAAAAAAGAACAGACACATATGATTTAACAAACCTGAATGTTTCAAAGATACGTATGTATTTTTCATTATGTTTCAAATATACTGTATATACTGTATATTCACAGATAGGGAATGGGTTAGGTTAGGGTTAGGTTACTCACCACACACTCTCCTCTGACACAGATAGGGTATGGGTTAGGTTAGGGTTAGGTTACTCACCACACACTCTCCTCTGACACAGATACTATAGGGGTCTTTGTAGGAGCACCGTGTCCCATCATGCACCAGCTGTTTCATGTACGCCACGCCAGCTGTTTCCTTTGACAGGCAGTACAGATGACACCTCTTATTGGCTGAAACACAGTACAGATGACACCTCTTATTGGCTGAAACACAGTACAGATTACACCTCTCATTGGCTGAAACGGAGTATAGGTGGCCCCTGTTATTGGCTGAAACAAAGTACAGATGACACCTCTTATTGGCTGAAACAAAGTACAAATGACACCTCTTATTGGCTGAAACACAGTACAGATGACAGCTTTTATTGGCTGAAACACAGTACAGATGACACTTCTTATTGGCTGAAACACATTATAGGTTGCACCTGTTTTAGCTAAAATACATATTGCACCTAATTGGCTGAAACTAAACACAGGAGGCATGGTGTTGGCTGAAACTAAGCACAGGAGGCATGGTATTGACTGAAACATTGTATTGGAGGTAACAATAAAGATGGCCCTTATTGGCTGAAACGCAGTAAAGATGGCCCTTATTGGCTGAAACACAGTAAAGATGGCCTTTATTGGCTGAAACACAGTAAAGATGGCCCTAGTATAGATGGCACCTTCTTGGCTTGTAATTCCTATATAATATCTTATATAATTCTTATATTATATATCAAAATATAGTGGTCATGTCTACTTCCTCTTGCACAAAACATTCCTATATAATATCTTATATAATTCTTATATTATATATCAAAATATTGTGGTCATGTCTACTTCCTCTTGCACAAAACATAACTATATAATATCATATATAATTCTGATATTATATATCTAAATATAGTGGTCATGTCTACTTCCTCTTGCACAAAACATAGATACAACTTGATTGGATTCCACCTACAATACATTTAATTGATTGGACATAATTTTGAAAGGTACACATCTGTCTATATAAGGTCCCGCAGTAGACAATAGTGCTTTGCCGATACAACAACTTAATGTGGAATCGCCATCATTTATTTTTACAATATTGTATAAATGCTCTGAGCTCTAGAATTAATGTTTTTCTTTGACAGCCTTCTTTTTAATTCCTGTAGCGGCCGCAGAAGTCTGTGTTTCTTTAACAACAGTATTTGTGAAAACTTCACAAAATATACTTGATAAAAGCCTGTTACTTTATTCCAATGGATGTTGTCGAAAGTAAAAAAACAGAAAACAGTATGCTAGCCCCAAAGCTGCAACTCTGTATATATGTTTTGGTGTTGCCTATATTTTATACTGTGACATTCTTTGAGTTTTCCAAAAGATACTTCAGACACAGGAGACTAAAGGCGTACAGGTAGAAACACCATGTGGTTGAACTTAAAAGGTGCAAGGCAAAATTCAGCCAGTGGTAGCAAAACTGAAAAAGTTTGAGAACCTTTGGACTAACCGAATTCCTCCTCTTTAATCAGAGCCAAGATTATTGATTGCATTTTGTTTAATACCCTAGAAGAAACACCTCTATACCAAAATGCAAATGGTATGAGATTCTAACCCAAGTTTTCGGTCTAGGCTTGAACACTAACTCCAAGTATTTGGTCTAGACCCAAACACTTACCCTACGTCTTTGTAGGCTCAAACACAAACACCTAGTCTTTGGTGTAGGCTCAAACACAAACACCTAATCTTCGGGGTAGGCTCAAACAGTAACCCTAAGTCTTTGAGCAGGCTCAAACACTACCAGTATTTCGTGTAGGACTGAACACTAACTTTAAGTGTGCACACTTAACCCCTAACCCACCAAACCGTTAAGCCTAAATAGCCTTTTTCCTCATAGGGAACAACAAAATATTCCTAGATCTTATACATATACACAAAACTATACAAACATGCACCAATACACACATGCAAGAATACCCAAAATTCTATCTGTCATCAAGGGTTAAATAAGCATTTCTCACCATCAGGGTGTTCGTAGGGCAGCCAGTGGTGTTTGCGGTTTTGGAACTCAAAGTGAGAGTTGCGTAGTTGGCACTGCTGAGCTCGGAAATCCTCAAAGTGTTTGGGACATTCCTCTGTGTTGCACAGCTGATACTCATAGTTCACCCCAGGACAGTCAGCACCCCCATTAGATGGTCTTAGGTGATAGGGGATACACAAACATCACCACAATGCTACTACTTAAAACCATATATATAATCAATAGTCATGGTGTTACACAGTTTGACCAATTGTTAAGGTTCTGTCTACCTGTAGATATGAGCTATGATAGGGGCCAGGGTCTCAGGGGAGGAGCAAGGTGTTGGTGGTGCTATGATAGGGGCCACGGTCTCCGGGGAGGAGCCAGAGGAATGTAGTGCTATGATAGGGGCCAGAATCTC